>JAQPZY010001659.1:7395000-7412943 GCA_029931535.1 Margaritifera margaritifera
GAGATTCATCCGGCAAGTTGAGTTAATAACAGGATACACTACCAGGCCGTAATTTCATGCTAGTCACTCGAATATCTACAGATGAAACTATGGAAATAAGATAAATATAGCTCTGCAAGATGTGATAAACATAGATCTACAATAAAATATCTGTTACGTTTATAACGCCAGTGGATTTGTCTGCTAGTACGATATCCTCTGTTCGGTACATAAAATTGAATGGAGAAAAATTTGTTTTAATTATAGATCATATCGGCCTGAATAGTAAGAATATTTTGTGCATGTGAAAGTAGAGAATCACATCCACAAATTAAAAGTTCCATTGCATCACATAGTATAGATATATTTCCGCTGAAATGCATTGTTGTTATTTGAAATTTTATTTTAAATAATAGTTGTCACCCAGCCGAATATATTCAATGGTATTTTGCATGTCCGTTCTTTTATAAGTAACCATTTTCCCCAATAAAACTTATACCTCTGAAGTAACTAAAAGCATTGTGTTACAAATACACGTACGATACCCATGTATTCATTTATAAGTCATACAGATTTTTCAATAGCATCGCAACACTCAGGATACATGTCTCTGAGGAGTAATAGGAACATATATGTCATTATACTGTTTGAGAAGTAATTTATAAGTTTGATGGACTCAAGCCCTCCCTCAGACTTTCAATAATTATAAATGAATTTTGCCTATTGTCAGCATTTGTTGATATTATTGACCACTCTAATGCTTAAAGTTGCGAGAGACACTTTTGGATGGTTGTTTACAATACTATTGTTTAAAAAATGGTTTTCACCTTGTATAAAAAAGGTGAATTCCAATTTATTTTATGCTAGGCAGTGAATTACTGGATTTTCCGAGTGAAATAATTGTGATATTTCACTGCAGTGAAAAAATATGATATTTTTTCACTGGCCGTCAATAGACATTGATAACATTATAAGTGAAAAATTTCAAAATATTTATAAGACGCGTGCACCACGCAAAAAATAAAAATTTCCATTACTGGGTTTGAACCCGGTTCGCCTGCATGAGAAGCAACCATCTTAACCTTTACACCACGTAAAGGTTAAGATGGTTGCTTCGCATGCAGGCGAACCGGGTTCAAACGCAGTATTGGAAAAAAAAACAAATATAATTTTCTTTGTATCTGCTGTTTTACCTAGAATTGGGAAGAAGAATTATGTAACTAATGATATTTTATGTGCAAATATACACAAAACAGAGCATAACATAAACAGTGAACTGCTGACATTATTGCGCGGATTTCAGTAAGAAATCAGCTACTTCAGTGTTTTATACAAATTGCTATTTGCTTGAGCATAAAATAAAAGAATATTTGCTTGCTCCGAGTGAATAACGGATATATTTCGTCTCGTGGGTGAAAAACTTAAGTATTTTCACGCACTCGATGAAATATATCCGTTATTCACTCGGAGCAAGCAAATATCCTCTCTATATTCAAATTCAATTTCAGATACTGAATTATGGAATAGGAGGAATGTATGAGCTTCATTCGGATTTGTTCGTAAGTCACATTTCATTTTCCTATTTTTTTCCCTTTTTTTCCCCTCTCTTTAATTACTAGGCACTCTTACCAAATGGCAGTAGAAATGTTGTGGTCATAAATTGCATACCGTCATTGTGGTCCGGTGTCAGGCGGCACTCTTCCTTCTGTCAACCTCCCCACTGTGGACCTCTCAAGCACACTTTATGGTAAATTTCAAACAATTTGTGATTGAGATCTCTGTTCATTGATCATCTCAGATAAGTTGAAAGGAGGTGTCATGTGTTAACAATATATATAATAGTTAAAAGACTGAGATGAAGAGTCTAATCAACTCCCTGCACTTCAAGTCCACTGATCAGCAACATCCTTGTTAAAGTTACCAGTGGCTATTAATAGGTCAGGGTTGTACAGATTTACCAGGCTGGCCTCTTTTTGACATCTCATGTCGTATAAAACCTCTGTAATGTTGAAGAATAGTTCAAGTCCTAACAAACTTGTTTTTAATTATTATTTTTTTTAAAGAAAATAAGTTTTCCCTAACTTTTATGCATAAAATCTATTCGTAAATGTCTGTGTAACTCTTGCCTCTGTGCATACCTATTCAAAGTATCCATCATTTTCTTGCCTCTGTACATACCTATTCAAAGTATCCATCATTTACTTGCCTATGTACATACCTATTCAAAGTATTCATCATTTACTTGCCTCTGTACATACCTATTCAAAGTATCCATCATTTTCTTGCCTCTGTACATACCTATTCAAAGTATTCATCATTTACTTGCCTCTGTACATACCTATTCAAAGTATCCATCATTTACTTGCCTCTGTACATACCTATTCAAAGTATCCATCATTTACTTGCCTCTGTACATACCTATTCAAAGTATCCATCATTTTCTTGCCTCTGTACTTACCTATTCAAAGTATCCATCATTTTCTTGCCTCTGTACATACCTATTCAAAGTAATCATCATTTTCTTGCCTCTGTACTTACCTATTCAAAGTATTCATCATTTACTTGCCTCTGTACATACCTATTCAAAGTATCCATCATGTTCTTGCCTCTGTGCATAGCTATTCAAAGTAATCATCATTTTCTCGTCTCTGTACTTAGCTATTTAAAGTATACATTATTTACCCGCCTCTGTACTTACCTATTCAAAGTATACATCATTTTTGTTGACACTTTACTTACCTGTTGAAATTTATACATCATTTACTTACCTCTGTTCTTAACTATACAAGACATACAGTATTTTCTTTGACCTAAGATATGATTCAGTCAGAAAGTCAAAGCAATTACTCATGCTAAAACGGTTACATCTACATACAATTTTATGTCTGTCATCAAAACTCCGTGGTGTTTTCTTTATATAATCCCAACCTACCTGAATCCGAACTTAGTGACAATGAACACAAAGGTTTTTATTTATGGTACCTCAAAGCCTCACGAAAATTCAAAATTGTATCAAACTATTTAAAAAGTCGACGTATTCGCATTAAAAAAGGCCTTATATAACTTGTTATTGTATTATACATCAAATCGAATATTCGTAATAACTATGTTTCCTAGTTGTTACTGTATATGTTGCTGTATACAAGTAATATAAAAGAACTAGAAGAAAGAAAGAAAGAGGAAAAGAAATACTAATTGCAACGGTTGCATTTGTATTAATCACTATGTGATTCCTTGAAATATTACATCATGTGCCAGAAAACTATTTTCCTTATATTATACAGGGTTTTCTTTATTTTGTATAGAAATGTTATGAATTGAAGCAATATTTAAATTTTAATAAAAGCAGCATGTTTTTACATGATCAGACCAGTTTTTCCAGGTCTCAAACGTACACTAATTGTTTTTTTTACCTAATCCATGCTCAGAATATTGAAATTGAAGGTAGTGTTAGGGTACAGGTTTTCTTTTCGTATTAAGTAAAAAAAACACCCATCATTTGCTAGTATTTTATATATGATTTATATTCGATCCGACTGAATATGCATGAATAAACAATCGAATGCGGCTTGCTGTGTAGAAACGTTAAACGGAAACACTCGGGAAAGACATTAAATGCTCGGACTCAAGCTAATCCTTTGTATTTCAGCATTTATTCATACACAGCAAATCGTTTATGATCCTGAACAAAGGAAGGGATTAATCAGTAGATATTGAATTTGCCCTGAATACAACAAATTCAATTAGTCAAGCACTTTTTTTTATCTGTTACGACTCTAGGTCTTAAAAAAATATGTAACAGAAAGAAAGTGAAACCAACGATGTAATTAATATCAACAAGCGATTTATTTCCCGATAATACAAAGTGAAATTCAAGAGATACTTACAATATTGTGAATCAAATTCCAAATAATCCCTTAATGTCCTAATCACAAATCCAAAAATATAGAATGTTTTCGAATGAGTTCCAATAGTCTTGTATGTCCTGATGTAAAACAATGATACAATCCAGAACGTCATTGAATGAGTTCACAAAAGTCCAAAGTAATGTAATAATTAAAAAGTCAATGCACACTTTAGTAATTCCAATGAATATATATTAAATAAATAATTCCTTTTGAATTATATCTGATTTCAACGGCCACAATGTAAAATCTGATCAAAAATGGATACCCACAGACTGATCTAAAACACGAATGAATTATTTGTTTACCAGATCCCTATTTAAACACATTTTCACTTGACCTATTCTAACAGGATGTGAAGCAATACCATCGGGGGAAAAAAACCCAGTCTAACTGTCAACATGACTGGCCTTGAACTCACATGCTAGTACACATTCTGTTCACTAGTGACCAGAATCTAAAGTGCAACACACCTCCGATGGACAAGATTTAAACACACATCATAGATTTAATATACATAAAAAATCGTATGCAATGATTGAACAACTCTCATTTCTCGAACCATACCGATTGCTCTTTACATTATAATTAAATTATGACTGAGTGCATCAGCATTCAACCTTTGCGGGAAAACGTTTGAAAAGGATATTTAAAAAAGGCGCTATGAAGATGGCAATCTCGTGCTGGGTAGCCTAAGAATACGGGAATAACGGACAATGGATATATATATATATATATATATATATATATATATATATATATATATATATATATATATTATATATATATCTGTGTGTGTGTCATGACTATTTATTCTTTACTAAACCTTTACAATGCAAGAGTTAACACTCACATTCAAGACCTAGCAACTGAACTGCACCCAAATCTTTATCAAAAGGGACTAATCAGCATTCACATTTTCTTTGTTGTAACCTAACAAGCCTGATATCTGGGTGACGCGTGTGTAAGATAGAACAGATGATAAATGTGTATATATAAATTTCGCCAGTTTCGTCAACTTTCAGCTTTATTGCTATTCTATTTCACAAAACATTTTTGTACTTTAGTGGCACAGTGAGTGAAATGTGTGCTTTTAGCCTCTTCTGCATTTAATTACTTGTGTCTTCATTTAATAATATATCCATTTGTAGTTGGGTTTGACTGTTTCAGAGGCAGCATTTTTAAAGTGTTTTTTTATAGGTTTATGGACGTGTATTTTACGCATTGTGAGTGGAAAGCAATGTATCCCATTTTAAAATTCAGGCCCCGGATTGTGCAACAACAAAGTTTGTGTGTGCGTGTGTGTAATGTGCGTGTGTGTGTGTGTTTATTGGACGTATGTGCGACATGGTGGGTCTTCTTCTGCTTTACCTGTCGATACCTAGACATTACAACTGTTTCCAAAAATTGAAGAGCACCTGTCTGCAAAGAGGCGTATCGAGTTGGATTTTATTGACAGCGATAGCATACAAATGGTAGTCAGAATCTACGAGGAGCACGACGAATACGTTTGACTACAACGCACAATAAATTTAGTAACATTTGAGTGATTACCTGTGAGATAGGTAAAAACACCAATCTCTCGTTTTTTAATTAATACTGTATGTAGAACAATACTTATAGTTTAGTCTTTTTAATAAGGACATATGTGTATTTTTGTTGTATTATATATCATGCTTACATAGAAAGCGTTGAATAAATATTTTAACCAACGTTCTTTGCTATAATATATTTAGGAAGCCTTGTTGGCCGATGGAAAGGATATTGATTCCGACGCACCACAGTTGATAGGTTCTGGAGATAGATGGCTACATGGCTTTATATGTGAGTAACTTTATGCAACCAGACACGGTTCTCTTGTCGGTGTTTGTGTTGTGTCAGTCTCCAGTGTTAAATCATGCTGAAATATACGTCAACACCATGGAAATTGAGTTTTCTATACCAGATTCAAATTTCAATGCCGCGATTTTCGGATGAATAAAATAGATTTAACCAAAATATCAAGCTCTAGCGACTGCATTGTCTGTGGACTTAATTTTTTAAAAAATTTATAGAATAATTCTCCCAGTATCCTAGGAACTAAGTCTACAAAAGACAACTGATTTAAATTCGGGAGATAATACCACAGAATGCCAGTGCCATCCATTCTACGGTAGGGGTCTAAAATAAGTTTTGTGTACCCAGACAACTACTTGCTCTTAGACCAAATACCAGTCTAGAATGTCGGGAGAAAGATTGGATACCGTATTAATAAATGCACTTTTGGCACGGACACATTGGATAGAATGCCATGGTAGAATCTTTCTGTTTGTAATAGTGGAGACATTTTTTTTTACTTTACAGTTATATTATGTCTTTGATGTAGCACGAATTTCATTTTTCGGGTTATGACAAATAGCCTTTAGCACCCAATCCGAGGACGGTGATTAAGTCAGATTTTAACCACTATTTCATTTTAGGGATGTGAGTCGCGAATAAATGCTGCCATTTACCTGATGTGATTGCTTGAATTTATTGCTAGGTGCTGAACTAGAATTTCATTCATTAGTTCTCAAAACAGCTTTATTCACCAAATTGTTGTCAATAGAAATAAACAAGAGCTATGGAACTATTTTATTTTCTACAATACTCTTACTCAACGATGTGACTATTTCGAAAGGTAAAAACACACATTGAAACCATTGTACATATACCTCACTTGAATAATTTTGGTAACTATTTCAGTTAGAAGATGTTAAAAGCAGGGGGCTGCAACAGTTTTTGTTGATTTTTAATGTCACAGTTCTGTTGTAAAGGTACGGTGTAACCAGGTTCTTTTTGATAATTTTTCAGATCTCTCTCTCTCTCTTTCTCTCTCATTAATTTATCCGTACCGAAAAATTGCATCTTTTTCACATATAACAGAGCAGGATAACTGAAGAATTAAAACAACTAAATAAATATAATTACGTAGATAAAGAACTTCATTTTTCTGAAAATATGACTTGCTTTTCTATTACCATATATATAAATGGCTTATTTTCCCAGAATTGGTCTCGGTTTATTTCAGCAGAAAGATTTGTAAAGAATGCACCCCCTCACCCCCCCTCGAAATATACTCAAAATGAAACCTCCCATGCTTTTTTGTTTTGTATCCGGTAGATAATATAAACTTCAACATGTATTAAAATGTCATGTATGCCGTTGTACTAAACATGTTGCCATCACTATCACTGTCACCATTTCCTTCACAGGAAATATTCTTATGAAAATATTGCATTAAACAGTAGTCTTGTTAAAGAAAACAAAATTATTTAGTTATAATCTAAAGAAGCAGCCCCGTCGCCATGTTGTTGTGCGGACTGAGGATGTGGATGGAATGAGTTTTGAGCCCCGACATGATCATTGGTATGTGCCCTCGAACAAGATATTTAACCTCGGCCCGCTACAGTCAACCCAATAGTAAATGTTATCAGCAATTGCTGGAGGTTACCTGTAATAAATCGGCATCCCATTAAGGCGGAGTCTGTGTTCATTGATGCTTCACATCCAGGTTTTAAGGACAGGTTCAACCATTATCAAATATTAGTAGGCCCGGCAAGCTTGGTGTCTTTAATGGTTCTAAAACATCATACTGCAATTTCCGGGAAGCAGCGGCGTTTTGGTACAAATGAAAAGGAACGGAGGATTCGACAAAAATACAATGCATGCTGGATGTCCCGTGCTTCTGGATCAAAATGGGGTAGGTTATTCCTTAAGTGTAATATTATTATTACGTCCTTGAACATTGGTTTTCCTTTTTATTGTTTGAAATGTTAATTTTCCTTTCCTTTTTCGTTTAATTTAATGTATGCTTTTGAACACTTTTCATATTTTAAACATATAATACAATCATAGCATACTTGTAACTAAGAAATAAAATTGCATAATGAATAAAAGAAAGTCCATACTCTAAGGTTGGTGTGTACTCACATATTTGATTTTTAAAATAAATTTTATCAAGCAATACTTACTATCGATTCGCGTTGAGTGAAGCATTTGCTGCGTTTGTGAAGCATGAAATGATTAAACTCCCGACGACGTTCTTGCTGAGTTGGTGAACATCGCGCGTTTCAAAGAGAGCAAGATCTCAAAGTCAACAAGTTATCAAAACTCTGCTAAGGTACACAAATTTAAAATTTAGAAACAACGAAGAGCCTGCTTGCTGTTGCTGCCGAACTACTTTTTCATGTAGATATTGTGTTTACCTTATTGTGCGAATTTCCACTGAAATGAGAGAGGAACAGAACAAAGTCCAATTCTGCGATCGAGTAGATGAGTCTCAGTGGAGTTCTGCTTGTTTCTGCAACGTATTTTGCAACCTGTCAAAAGTAAATTGTTACCCAATATGACACTCATCCAAAACCAATAGTATTTAAAGTGGAAAAATGTTCAAAGAAGTTTTCTTGCGTCTCTTGTTACAGTGAACAAGTCTCTCTGCGATTTTTCACAAAAAGGTATTCTAATCTCACAAAGAGGACGGATCAGATCTACTTTGTTTAGTCATGGAAAATTCTTCATAGATGCATCATCTGTATTTAAATAGGCTATATACTGCCACAATGTGAAGGTCCTGCGGACTATTCAGACGATGAGGTTGATGACTACATGCAACTCTTGACATGTTCGAGACATTATTTCGGTTTGCTGGTCAACATATATCTTACTCGTCTGGGAATCACGGATCTGACCTGGTACGACTGGACTGAGGGTCCTTACTTACGCGATGGGAATATTCAATTCCTCCCCTTTCTATAGTCTTCTTGTGCAAACTTTTCTTTTGGCGCCCCTGAAGAAGAATTTATGACGCACGTTGATAGGCTCGAAGACCTGTACGAAAACGGGCAAGCTCAGAAGAACCGTCGACTGGTCAGTGGGATGCCACCCATTAGGGCTCAATAGGCTGGCAGTGCGCTGGAGGATAGCGGTTGCCGATAGGCATCACATGCTGGCGGCGGCAGGGCGGCGCGCTACACAGCTCAAGAGGACTTCCCAACTGCACCATCGTTGCCAGGATCACTGCACGGGCCTCGTCCTTTGCGGTACCCGTTTTTTTGCACACCCCGTCGAGGGATCGGACAACATGCAACATCTGCGCGTTCGCCCGGATCTCGTTCTTTACCACATCCTACTTGTCGCGCTCGTCGTCGCGCTCGTCGAGGATGATGAGCCGGAATTCTTCCTCGGAGATGGAGCGGTCGTGCAGCGCGTCCGGGACACACGGTACAAGATAGTGTTGAGCTTGGCCTCCGCCACACACGCGGAATTTCGTCGTGCTTTTTAGTCATCGCGGTGTGAATCGACCGCTGTCGTACGCCCCGACCAGGGACAAGCACGCCACAGCCTAAGGACAAAACCTCGAGGCCAATCGCGATGGAACGCAGCAACGATGGTGGTCAGCAGAGCTATGCCCGGCGACGCCGCCCGCCATGGACCATGACGGTCAGGGCACGTCGTTGCCGTTCGAGCACGCTGGCGGCACGGTGATACTTCTTGTAGAGGGCCCGCTGCTGCTCTGTCTCTGCGCGCAGGGCGGCCTCTACCTCTAATATTCTGTTGAGTCGAAAGTCTTGCGGGTCGTCGCAGCTTTGGGTACAGACTCATAGCTCCCCAACGATCAGATTGAGATAAAACTATAATTGTCCGCAGCAACCGCCGGAGTTCGTGCAAGCCTCTTGGTTCGGACCTCCAACTCGCTGCTTCAGCGATAGCGCGATTATCCAAAGTGGTCTCGGATCCTCAGGTTGACCCCCACTGGTCGATAGCTATCTAGCCCGCGGCCTTTGTCCCCAGAATCAGAACGCGCTGACCCCGAGGCTGGCGAGGATACTCCCTGCACCAGCAGGCGGTTTTGTCGACATAGGACTCTTGATCTCACTAGCTGAATCTATGTGTCGTCTTCCTTGGGGTACCAGGCCGCCCAGTGGTTAAGGTGGCCAAGGCACCGGTGGTCTGCGCATCGACGTTGAGGGCCCTCGCATCGGATGGCGTCCCCCGTGGCCAACCAGGGACGCGCAGCTCGTCGAGAAGCTCTCTTATTAGATGGCCCGCGTGTGGCTGCCGGTACTGTTCTGCGCCCGCAGGCCCCCTTTCACGCGTTATCGAGAGTGCAGCCACTGGCCCATTGTCATGACGCCCCCGTCGTGGTTTATCAGATAGAAACCCTGCGCCCTGCTACGGTGATGGTGTGTTGCTGAGGTCCAACCCGCTCACCTTCTGCGTCACACTTGGACCAGCGGTTAAAACGACAACCAAGGCGACGGCCGTGAAGCACACGGCAGGCGCTCCCCGAAAGCGCCAAAGCTGCTATATCGGCCTTGGTCGCATTACTGGGATAAATCAAATGGCGGTGAGTTTCAGTCTACAGGCATGCTGATAGTCTGGTGGAAGAAAGTTTTTAAATCATACTAAGTCAGCACTTCTATAAGTAGTTAAAAAGACTCGAGACCGTGCTACTCGCGGTTTACAAAGCCTTCGGTATAATAGCTATCATCCGCCTCAACCTTAATATATGACACCAGAAATCGGGTTGACCTGATATCAATTCACCCAACCGCGCGAACGTGGCATCGATTGCGTTATTTTCGAGCCACGTCCCGCATCGTCGGCGTACTTTTTGTGGTTGCTTTCTGGTCGTCGCTTTACTTTTCACCTACGCGTCTTTGTCGTGGGTTACTTTACTTGATTGCCTTCGCGGCGGCGTATGACGTGGTCCGTCGTACTGTCGCTTTGTCGGCTGGGCGGCATTTTCGGGTTGACGGGTGTCGGCCCTGTTGCTTATGGCCTTTCTGGCGGCCCCCTTGGCCTGCGTCTACCGAACGGCGAGGTTACCTGGGCCTTCAACGCTGGCCGGGCGGGGTCAACTGCAAAGGAGACGTTCACGCCGGAGACCTCAGGATCTCGTCGTCATTGGTGAATACAACCAGGTCGGCGCCGACGCCGTTGCTGTAGGCTACAGCCACATCGGCCTTGGTGGCGTACTGGGCGAGGTCGTGAGAGCCTCGAGGTACTGCCAAAAAGATGTCTACCGACATGGCGAATATGACCGTAGCGGCTTGTTTCTAACGAACCGGGCTGGTCACTGGACAGAGTAGCATCCAGCTGCGCGCCCAGGTGTCAGATTGCGACTCAGTGCCTTCAGCACCTCGACGGATGCGTGGCCGCAGATTGGCCCGTTGTAATTTACTGGACAGGGAGGATCGAGTAGGTTGATCGGAAGGGTCAATGGGTCGCCGCCGAGGACCCGGCGGAGGTATCGACAGAGCTCTGACGGATGTGCGAGACCATACGAGTCGATGTAGAGCACGTGGTCAGGTGTTGTCCGGAACGTACCCAATGAGTCCCGCGGTCTGTGAGGTGTTGAGGTTAATGATGCCGGCCTCGTTTCCGCAGGAGCCTGGCGAGTCACCGCAGGTCGAAAAGGAAAGGGCTCTTGTCACCGCCATCACGCGACTCGAAATTTTTTTACCTGCGGCCGAATGCACCTCCCATAGCCTTTTGGGCAGCCAGGTGACCAGCCGCGCCAACCGCACCGAGGGCATCCGCCTTGTCAGCAACTCCGAGAGGAGGGAATACAGCTATCGCCAGGAAAGAGAGGACAGCTAACCGTGGAAAAAGTGCCCACCTTATTTTTGCATGACCTTTAGGGCTATGACGGGAAACTTAAAGTCGAGCGCCACGCATAGCATGCGAGCCGCTGGAGGCGTTTGGCCAGGGCGGTCGTCATTCATAATAGGATGACCAACGTGGAGCTTGCTCTCCGAATCCTCGGGTGATTAAAAACAATGGGTGACGTTCGGTGTGGCCTTCGACTGTATTTGTTGCATATGCCTTGAGCTTTAATTTGTATGATCCAGCCTGCTTAGAGGCAACACTGCTTTGTCCGAGGGGGGGGGGGGGGAAGGGGGAAAATTGGGGGGGGGATGACGTCCAAAGTCTCGGTTCGTTGGTTTGCCGGTGGGCTCAGGGCGGATGCGGGTCTTCAAGTACATGTCCACGACCCGATTGCTTGACCTGGTCGAGGTGTTCCAGGCTGAAAGTTAGTAGATCGGGTAGAATGCAGGTGGAAAGCCCTTCTGGCGGATCTTGCATACCCTATAAATGTGTCGTCTCCACCTCCAGCAGTTATGGTACTATATGTATCCGGTTTGGTAGAGCTGGTTGGGCCTTCTATAGAAAAAACACTGTAGTCGCGTCTTTCATCTGGTTTTATTAGCAAACAGTCAAACATCAAATTTTTTCGAGTAGATCGAGAACGGGGCGTGATCTGTGTCGATGGGGGCGGTTAAGATTGAGTCTGGCTTTGGTGCTGTGTACTGCCACGAGGTCATCCTCAAAGATCTTACGGGTCTGGAAAGGCTAGGGTCGACAAAATAGGCATAGCGCAGAAATTGTCTCTTTAGACCCCTTGGGCCGTACAGGATCGACGCGGTATGCGCTTCCGCAGATCTTACCATGGGTCTTGCACACAAAGGACGGAATTATTGAGCTAGTTTAAACAAGTAGTGCTTGCCCAACCCGATTGAATGGCCTTAGCCCACAGGTTTGTGTTCTTTTGGATGCATGCTTACCAGCCACGGGCTCTGGGTCAAAACTCTTGCGCTTGGTGGAATCTTAGTGACCCACATGCAAGGGGCTGGTGTAAAGCTGGAGGGTTTTCGGTAGTGAATGACGTTATCGCTTCTTCTTCAGCATATTAGGTACCAGTTTCGTATATCCGGGTGTTGTAACGACAACCTCCCAGCTTATTCACCCAAACCGTGCTGGTATGAAACATAGCCATTCTTTCGGAATAGTCAAAGACTCGGGGGATAGAGGATAGTCACTGTTAAGCGTCGTGCAGTCCCGCTTCCGGATATGTTCCAAGTCCCACCTCTCCGAGAAGGTCACGCCCTTGGGAAGATTCTGGTGGTCTTTGATCGCTAAACATTATATCACCAACTCATTTCTGGGATCGGCCCAGCCGCTTCTCTGCTTCATAGAGCTGCCATTTATGGTCCCAACTTTAAAATGTTAGTGGCGTAAGGTAGATGATCCAGGTCGTATCCAGGCACGGCGCTCTCGGGATACATGGGGTTATTGGCCTTTGCGTATGGCTTACTCACCACAAAGAGGTGCACGTTCAATGTCAGTCAGAAGCTCGAGCTCCGCTCGCCTTGTTTTGAGGAATGGCGCCGCGTCCCAGCTCATTCCGGGGAGGGATGCTTAAAGTAGGTGAGGAGTGGTCTACTATGCCATATGTTCTTCACGGAGAGTAACCCGGAAAGCATTCAAATACATATGCCAGAAGGAGAGCACCTTTGTCGTTGAGTTAAAGGTCATGATCAGTCTCTCAGCGTCTTGCAGCCCAAAGGTATCCCATTCTTTCTGAGCGTGGCTGGATAGTACTCGAGGATATACTCGTACGGGCTTAAAGCTGCTGTATATAGGCCTCAGTTGGTGGGTTAGCTGCGTCTCTTCTAGCCGATCCCACCCATCCATATACTCCGTACGGATCGATAACCTTGACGGTCTGAAGATTGACATCGATGTTGCGGTATACTCGACTGGTGATGCAGAAATCCATTCTGGGGGAGATCAATCAGCCGGCTTGGAATGGCTACAGAGCCAAGAACTGGTAGCTGCATCTAATTCAAACTGCAGCTGGCCAGAGAAAAGGTTCATTATTACTTTTCCATGTTGTTGGGAAAATATAAAAATAATGAAATTGAAATATAAAATAAAAAAAAAAAAAAAAAAATTAGCATTTGATCTCTGGCCGTCGAGACCGTTCTCCAGAGCTTCCATCCGCAGATGGCCGTACGTAGTTCCCTCCGGTTTCTGGAAGATAACTGGGTCTTTGTTTTTCTGGGCTCTTAAGTAGTAGCTGGAGATTACATTGTTTATGGGGCGGCGTCTGAGGTATCGGCCGGTGATGTGGCCCAAGTGGTCTCTCATCACCCAGTGTTGACTGGATCATAGCCGCGTCACACTCAGCCGGTGTGTGTTGGCCGAGGGGTTCGTCATTCAAACAAAATGGCGAGGTTCTGGTCTAGTTCCTCTCGGAGAATACTACCATCTCCTTTCTCCAAGCTTGTAATCTAATTGGACTACGGCGTCTTTTCTCTGTATATAACGGGAAGGTTTGGTTTAACCGTCACATCGCTTGAGCTTGATTTTTGACATGTAGCAGAAGCCACATTGGAGGTTGGCATGGGAGGTTTCATAGGTAATCGCTGGTAGGTGGAAATCAGACCTCTTCCCTTTTTCTCTGGCTCGTTAAATGCCCTCGAGGTCGGTGTGTAGATAACGTAGTGTACGACCATCTGATGAAGGAGGTCGTCTTTAAGTATAAAGCCTTGATCCTTTCATGGCTCTGGGACGGAAGTTCCGCTACTGGCATCGAACCTATACCCCGAATAGTCTTCTGTGGACGTGGCTCTCGAGAAAACTTTTATCAGAAGTGGCGGTATGCGGGTAAAGAAGCGTTAGATCCCAGCCAAAAGAAGTTGGCGGGGTTGAGGTTTCTCAAACTTGGTAATGTCAGAGACCCTTTCATCGGAAACTTAAGTTTGCCAAATCGTTAGCGTTACCAGACACTTACTGTAATTGCTGGGACGACTGGTTTGGTTCATCGGAAGGGTAAAGGGGTGGGAAAGAATGGTCAATCAAAAACATCGTGGCATCCGTTGTTTTCTACGTTGACAACGGCTCTTATTGGGGATCCAATTTGGAGTGTGGTATCTGCCCTTGCCTCGAACAACGCGGCGGGTACTGGTGAAATGTAATTGCTTTATTTCCTCACACCGCACTAGTCGCCTGCCTGTGCACTTTGTTCGTAAACTTTTCTCCAGCCGCTCTTCGATCTTAGCTATGGTAATAGCTACCAGTTCCTTTTTTCGAGATTATCAGCCAACAGCACACACTTCTGCTCGGCTAGCCAGTAAGTAGGCAGGCATGAGAGATAACTTCCTCCTCTGATTTTTTATAACTGAAATCTTGTCGCTAAGGTTAAACTTAACACCCTTCTTTCCGATCTCCTGTGTTAGGATGTTGATCAAGCCTGGGGGCATGGCTTGGAGTAGCTCAGATAAGTCCACTTCCACAGTGTGATCTCTTGGTATCATGGCTTGATAGTAGGACGATGTGATAATCCTTTCCAGAACGACATTCCTTTTTGTATGAGAGCTAGGCAGTGGGTTATCGTCTGAGTTAGGGACTGGTGGAGCCTTTGCTTCCTTGGCTGCCTTCAAGCACTGACTCGTCCGTTTAGGCGCTTTGGATAGCCTTGGAGCCGGCTGGGGGGCTGCCTTGGAGATAGTGTGGGCTTTTGCCGACCTAGAGGCTAAAGTGGTTCGCCCTGTAGATGCTGGTGGTTGGCTGCCGTGCTTTGGCGGTCAGTTACTGCCTCCAGCATATCATCGTATTCGCTCTCAGTGATCTACCCCTCTCTGAGCAGGGTATTCATTTCGCACTATGCCTTGGTCATGTTGATCGCTAGCGTGTACGTGGGCTATGATATTTATGATACACAACCTTGCGCTAATTGGAAAATTTCTCGCTGGTTGTTTGGACGACTGAGGTCAGCCCACATTGGCAACCCTGGTGTGGATGCTATGTATTACTGTTGGTACCTAGCATGTCTTTGAAATGTTGATTACGATTCGTCACTCGTTAGGCTGGAATCTGCTCTTGCTCCAGCGCTTGCTTTAATAGAGACGTTTGTCCGCTTTGTGTGACCATGGAGCTAGGATGATCTTTAAATATGCAGATCGCCTAAGGACCTTTCTAAATTGTCCTCTGTTTTTAGTTCTGTGCCTCGCTGCTTGTCGTTGCCTGGTGGCCATCTCCATTGCTGGTTGCTTATGATGGTGAATGGACGATTGGGTTGCCTGCTCCGTCATTTCCAGTAGCGTCAAGAGTCGGATCCTCGTCTCTATATCGCGAGGGCATGTACCGCGCAATATGTGCTCAAGCATTTTCGTTCACACGTTTATCATGTACCCAAAGGGCATCCATGGTACACGTGTTTGTGCCTCGTCGGACCATGACTCATGAACGGTATCCCATAGACATACTGCGTCTCTAATTGGTGTATTGGTTATAGTCAAACCACCTGCTGCTGTGCTACCATGACCGGCAAGGCCTGTTTAGGACCGAAACCTCCATCCAAACCCACCAAAGGTTCACGGGATACTAGTAAAAAACATGTGCTGCTCCTTGGACTTAGCACTTAGGTCATGTACGGTGGTCTCAAAATCGGTCTTTTACTACTACCTCACTGCGTATCTGCATAACGTTGAAATATAGCTGGATCATTAAGCTCTCAATTCTGGCGAAAGCCCCGCATCAAACCAAATGGGTTGCCCGCTGGCGACCACATAAATGGAAATGAAACCAGCTTTTGCTTATGGGAAGTAACTCAGACTTTTGATTCATAATAACAGAGGTCTCTCAAACGTTTTCTCCCACAGATGGCTAAAGGATGTACATCAACAACCTCGCCTTAATAATGAAACATTTACAAAAGCACTCGCAACACTGGCATACTATTTGAGTAGTAAGAAGAACAAAAATCCTAGCTCAAGCATCGTCTATAAACCGGTTTTTTTTTGTTTTGATCAACTTTGAATATTGGTTAAACCACTTTTAAACTGTAAAAAAACGGTTTAAACAACTTTTGAATTTTGGTTTAACCACTTTAAACTGAAAAAAAAACCGGTTGAAAACTTTGAATATTGGTTTTTACCACTTTTAAACTGAAAAAAAACCGGTTGAACAACTCTTGAATATTGGTTTAACCAATTTAAACTGAAGAAAAAAAAACGGTGCGTTGCCATCGACACTGGGCCAACCACCTCATAACCAGTTTTTCAATTTTAAAAATAAATAAATTAAATAAATCTAGCTCATCAACTCGTCGAGGGGTATGAATGATACTTTTTAATTTTTTGAAAAAAGCTTGGCTACTATCTACATAGAATAAAAGTTAGGTTAGGTTAATTACTATTTTTTTTTACAAGCTGGCTCATCTCCATTTTTATTATTTATAAAATCCGGCTATACCATAAAGGACCTCCCAACATTTTTATGTTTTGGGATAAAGCTAGCTCACCTGGCTCACCACCATGCCTTATTATTTTTTTGAGAAAAAAAATCTCTCTCGACATTCTAACTCTATCAAATATGGTGTAAAAAGCCCTAGAATAATTATATATAGCAAATAATTAAATAAACATCCAATCTTATTTAAATGGTATAAACACATGAGGTTAAGTAACTATTATCTTGCGATAAATGTGACATTAAGCAATAGATGTTTTCTTTTCATAAAGCGTGTTTTTTACAACTGGATTGAAATCTTACGGCATTTTATTTGACTCACATGAATTAGTATTTTAAGTAACATTTATTAACAGAAAAAAAGTTTTCCAGCCAAATATTTTCACGAAATGTTAAGATTTCTCAATTTCTTTCAATCCTATTGTAAGGTATTTACAAATATGCAGTAGTCGAAAACAGAACGGTTGGAAAACTAACCTTAGGGTATACGTTGTTTTCATATTAGATATGGTTAGTAAATTGCATGTATATAGTTTATATGAAAGTAGGACGCATAGCTACACTAATCTGGCCTCAATATCCATACAGCGACCATTTAAAATGAGTAGTTTATAATGCTTTATCGATATCATACAAGGATACATTCCAGAGAAAATCCATTTAAAATATGAAATTTTGCATGTAAAATATATATGTTGTAGGTTATGCTATACATAAGCCACATACTGGACACATGTGGGTGGGGTAATATCTGTACAAGTCTATCAAAATGTACTTCGAATACATAGCGAAGAAAATCCATATAAGTTTGTAGTTTACAACAAAAATGTTTTTTGACAGTTTATGTTCCAAAGAAACACGTAAGAATACATTCCAGAGAAAAGGTCAATCAACTATATTAGGTTTTTTTGCATTTTGTTTTTTTTTTCTTAATTTTGGTTGCAATAAGGTTTTTTTTGACATTTGCTGCTATAAATAAACATATAATGATACATTATGT
>JAQPZY010001665.1:0-207500 GCA_029931535.1 Margaritifera margaritifera
GCATGACTTTATATTGATAAAAGTCATCTGGAGTTACAAATGCTGAAATTTCTTTTGCCCTTTCCGTCAGTGGAATTTGCCAGAATCCTTTTAAAAGGACAAACCTTGGTGACATATTTAGCATTTCCAATTTTATCAATGCAAATCGTCCATTCTTGGGATTGGAAATGAATAAGTTTTGGTGACACTGTTGGCTTTTCTATAGTCAGTACACATACGGAATGTATTATCTGACTTGGGAACAAGAATACATGGTGAACTCCAGTTACTTTTTACTTGGTTCTATGAAATCATTCTCCAGTAGATACTGAATTTCTTTCTTCAGATAGTTCTGTTTGAGAGGATTCATCCTATAAGGATGCTGTTTCACAGGCGCAGAATCTACAATGTCAACGTCATGATAAATTTTAACTTGTTCGTGTTGGAACATCAGGAAACAAGTGCTCATAGTCATGTAATAGCTGTTTTAGTTCATTTCTTTCCCTGTTGTTGTAGATTGTGAAAGTTCTGGTCGAGGTTGTTCAATATTCTGATTCCGAAGATTGGGTATATGGAGTCACTATAGTCTGATTGTATCCATCGTTGATATCTTCACTGTGTGGGACAGGTACAACTAAATTAACTGAATAATTAGCTGGGCTATCTCTGTCAAAATATTCCTTTAACATATTTATATGACAAAGTTGTTTCTGTTTCCGTCTCCCAAGAGTTAATGATATAATTTAAGTCATTTACTTTCTTTCAACGGTATACTGACCGATAAAATTTAGCCTGAAAGGATTCTGAGGTATGGGAAAGAGAGCCAGAACTTTGTCAACCAGGTTTAAAACTCCTTTCCTGTGAATTTCTGTCATACCTTAATTTCATTTTTGACTGGATAGTGTGAAGATTAGTTCTTGCTACTTCACAGGCCTTTGACAACTTGTATTTGAAATCAAAACATAATCAAGAAGATTAATCTTTGAGTCTTCATTTGAAAGAAGTTTTCTCTTTCAATAATTTCAATGGTCCACGACAGTATGACCAAAAACTAGTTTCAAAGGGACTAAAACCCAACGACTCTTGAACTGATTCCCTAACACAAACAACAACAAATGAACACCCTCATCCCAATCCTTTTCTGTATCAAAGCAATATGATCGAATCATATTCTTCAAAGTTTGATGAAATCTTCCAAAGCACCTTGACTTTCAGGTGATAGGCAGAAGATTTAAACGTTGGATGCCTAATCTTCATGCATAACTTGTTGGAAAATTCCAGACATAAAATTTGACCCTTGATCCGACTGGACAGATTTGGGAAGGCCAACAAGTGTAAAAAACCTTCACCAAAGCTTTCACAATATTTTAGTTTTTATATTTCTCAGAGGAATTGCCTCTGGAAATCTTGTAGATGCACACCATGATGGTCAACAAGTATTGGTTGCCTGACTTGGTTTTAGGTAAAGGACCAACACAGTCTACCATTATTCTACTAAATGTTCATCAAATGCAGGAATAGGTTCCAGATGAGCCTTAGGTATCTTCTGATTGGGTTTTCCTACCATTTGACAAGTGTGACAAGATCTGCAGTATTTAGAAACATCACTTTTGAGTTTCGGCCAATAAAAATGATTCAAGATCTTGTGATAAGTCTTACGGACTCCTAAATGACCAGACCAAAGGAGTTTCATGGGCTAAATTAAGAATTTCCTGTCGATATGACTTAGGAACAACAACTTGATAGCTCACTGACCACATCGTCACCAGCGGGTACATCAGGTGGTCTCCATTTCCTCATAAGGACCCCCATTTTTCACAAAGTAACACACTGGAACTTGTGTGGCTTCAGTTTCACTAATAGCCCTCTGAAACAAACAAGATATCTCGGGATCTTGCTCCTGTTCAACGACAAGAGATTGTCGTTTGTCATCCTGAGTAGGACAAAGAGAATGAGTTGCCAAAAGAGGATCACTGTGATCAATACCATTTGATTGACCAATACCTGAGGAAAAGGTGACCTCATCAAAAAACTGACCAATACATGTGTCAGCTAAAGGAATAATATCCTGATCAACATCAATCTCAAGAGCTCTTTTTGCCATAGCTCTAGTAACTGCACAAGCAGGGTACAAATCAGCGGATTTCAGTTTCGACAGGATCAACTTTCTGATCCAAACAAGGCTTGTCAGTTACAAGTGGATTAACCACAACCTTATCTCCAGCTAGGTCATTGCCTAGTAATAAATGAACACCCTCTATGGGTAAAGAAAGTCACTGCCCCAACAGTCACAGGTCCAGAAACTAAGTCTGATGCCAAATTTACACAATGAAGAGGAACATTTACAAAGCCGCACTCTAGTCCCTGAACAAGAACACTTTCACTTGAAGAAGACTCCTCAGACAAAGGCAAAGTACCTGATAATAAAAGACTCTGAGAAGCTCCAGTGTCCCTTAATATTTTAATTGGGATAGGTTTGGCAGAATCACCAAACAGTGATATAGAACCTTCTGACATTGATATGGTTCATAAGCCTCTAAAATAGAATCAGACTGGGGTTTGTTTGACCCAACAAATGTATTGCTTTCAATACAAGACCGTGACCTTGGACCTCGTAGAAATAAGAGCATTTGGAAAAGCTCTGTCTTTTCTCTGTTGCTTATTTTTCAACTTGAAGCAATCAGAAATAACGTGCCCTTTCGTTTACAATAAGTGCACGTAGGAAGAGATAAGGATTTCTGATCAGTCTTATCAGATGTTGATTCCTAACAGTTGTGCTGTCGTGAAATTTGGAAGTACTCGAATGAGATTGAAATGGTTTTTTACCAGAAAACTGCTGAGAGGACGACTTATTGCCAAATGAAATATTGTGAGTCAAGGAATAATCATCAGCCATACGAGCAGCATTTTCAAAGTTTCCACTTTCTGCTCGTCAAGATAGGTTTTAAACATCACTATGGATGCACCTCTTGAACTCTTCAATTAATACGAGCTGTCTGAGGTTATCATAAGCTTGATCAACTTTCTTGGCTGAGCACCACCTATCAAATAGTTGTTCTTTATCCCTTGCAAATTCGACACGAGTTTGTCCAGTTTCTTTTCTACAATTCCTAAACCTTTGTCGATATGCCTCTGGGTACCAACTCATAAGCTTTCAAGATGTACTCCTTAACCAAATCATAATCAGTGCTTTGTTGTACTGACAGTGAAGTGTAGACTTCACGAGCTTTGCCAATAAGTACACTTTGTAATAACAAAGTCCAATGCTCTCTGGGCCATTTCAAGTTTTCAGCTATTTTCTCGAAATGAAGAAAGTATTTATCTACTTCTTTTTCCTGAAAAGGGGGTACTAACCTAATATATCTAGTAACATCAAAACCTGAACTTGTATTTAAAGGAGTGGAGTGTGCTCTGTTTGCCAGTTCTAATTCTCTTAATTTAAATTGCATTTCCCTTTCTTCTCTTTGCATCTGCATTTGTATTTGTCTATCTTCTTTCTCTCTCTCCATCTGCATTTGCCTCTCTTCTTTCTCTCTCTCCATCTGTATCTGCATTTGTCCTCTCTTCTTTCTCTCTCTCCAACTGCGTCTCTTCTTTTTCTCTCTCCATCTGCCGCTCTTCTTTCTGCATTTGGATCTGCCTCTCTTCTTTCTGCATTTGGATCTGCCTCTCTTCCTTCTTTCTCTCTCTCTGAATCTGAAGCTTTGCCAATTCTAAATCAATCTGGTTCTTTAACTCTAATTCCCTTAATTTCCTGTCAGAACCAGATACAGGCTTTCTTTTCAAACTTAAAGCACTATTTTCAAAAATTCACTTTGCTACTAAATACTGAATAAAAATAATCTTTATCTCCTGTTTTGTCAATGATACTTTTGCCTCAGATAGACTGTATTTTCTGGCAAGCTCGAGCAACTCATCCTTTCTCATGCACTCTAACCCCTCCTGAGTAGGTTTTGAAATGAAATTCTGAACATTAGATGCCATTGTAAATGCTTGTTGGTTTCACACAAAACAATTTTCTCTATTTAAAATCTTTGCCAAAGACAAAAACAATATTCAGAGACAAAATCAATATGAATTTCAAAGATAAATTTAATATCTCTAATATGCTTTAATGCAATTCAGATCCCGGAACGACGAGCCCCCAATTTCTGTTACGACTCTATGGTCTAAGAAAAATGTAACAGAAAGAAAGTGAAACCAACAAATCAAGTAAAAATCAACAAGCAATTTATTACTAGATAATTAAAATGAAAAATCAAAAAGTCACTTACAGTAATGTGTTTATGTATCCTAATAATCCAATAAGAATGATTGTTCTAATCACAAGTCCTAAATATAGAATGTCTTCTTGAATGTTATTATGTGCCAATGGTCTCCAAAGTCCTGATGTACTAGAAATCTTGATGTGTTGAAGTCAAAATGAAGTAATCCAAAATCTCTGAATAAGTTCACATAAATTCCAAAATTGTCAATCAAAATCCAAAATCCAAAAGTTTATGAGCACTGTTAATAATCCAATGAATAATTAAAATAATTCCTCTCTTAGAATTTGGAATGAATTTTCACAACTGTAATAGCTCTTTACAAGACTGATGGTAATGTCGAACTGAACAAAATGTCTACCAAATATGATATATATAAAGATTGGTCACATGACAGAATGTTCTAGATTGGTCACATGACAGAATGTTCTAGAATATGAGTCATCTTAATGGAATTTTAACTGTAAACAAAATCAACCTTGACCTTCAAATTGAGAAAACATATTGATCAAAACAACCTAATATTCAAGGACACTAGTTATACATGTTTTTCCTAACAAACATAAAGATTTAAGCAAATATTAAAGTGAAGAAACATTTATAACCTCCCAAAACACATATACAACATTATATAAACATCATACATAACACCATGTCGGAGTGTTCCACCGCCTCCTTGCTACATACTTGTCTAAATGGCCTCCAGCGAAGGAAGGAAATAAGTATCTCCTCTTTCAAGGACTTTGTGTATTCGATCTTGATAACCAACATGAACTTTTACTATCATTAAATGACTTTGTCATCCATGCTACTGTGATCCGATTCACCAAAAAAACAACGGATTCCGATCTCCCTCTGTGCATGAATATATGGGACGACCTGTACACTGCGCTGTCTGAGATTTCAGACTGTTTGTGTCCAGGTTCTGAGCTTGAGATCTGCGTCAAATGCAAAGAGTCCTCACCACTGACTAATGAAGGCCTGCATTCAATCAGTACTCTGCGAACTGAGGATGAATTAAAATGCAGCACACACAAAGAAGCTCACTGTGTGGAGTCGGGGGAACTTTTAGGATTCTGGGAGGTAGTTGAAGTTCCTTGTCTTAACACAATACTGTACGATTGTACTAAGAAATGAAAACGCCAACATTTTAAAGTGGTGATTTTACTGTTGCAAATGTGATTGTCATAATGAGCTTAAAAACCAACCGTATGAAAGATACAATATTCAGATGGGTACCAATAGTCTGAATCAAGCAGATTAATACGAAAAACTGTGGATAACACAATAAAATACATATTTAAGCTAACTTTCTTTTATGAGTCAGAAAAATTAGGTTGAAAAGAGATATTAGTCATATAATTTTTGATCATCATTCAAGATTTCAAGTTTCCCATAAGATTCAGACTTCTAAAAAAAATTGAAATTCATTATTGCCTGATTTTCATCCATATCTATCCATCTATCTATCTATCTATCTATCTATCTATCTATCTATCTATCTATCTATCTATCTATCTATCTATCTATCTATCTAATATATATATATATATAAATGAAATTAAAATATTTAATTATAAATTCATTGCCTGACTTTGCAAGAACTGGATCAACTTCTATACCAAAAATAAAATTTATCTGTTAAATGGGGGCGGGAAGATAATCTAAATATGTATCCAATGAAATATATTTATTAATTTCTATTGATTTGCATAAAACTAGATAACAGCAGCTTCTGAATTCAAACTCATAACAATTAGCAATAACATTCCAGTCGCAATCCATTGCATTTGCTGACTGCAACAAGTATATACCTTTCATATACATTTCTTATTGATTCAAATATTTTTCTCGTACCTGTTTGATCATAGTTATTATTTTATGTTTTGTACATTTTGAGACTGTTGAGCCTGTATATGTGATTTGTATTTATTAATTTATTATTCATGCACAGTGTCATCTCTGGTATTTATCCTGGTTGAGGTGTTTTTGTTATATGGTTTTACTGCCTTTTATTTATGAAAGGTAGCCATACATACTAGTCACATCTTTCCTCACAGCAATGATACAATGCCTGCAATGGGTTACCTTGTTCTAAATATATTTAAATTATTTTTCTGAGCTCAAAATATTTGGAATTACATTATTTTTTCTATCTTTCTAGCAAAGAGCAAGTCACATATTCTGTTCATTTTGTTTCTTTATTATATTCTTTTATCCAGGAGGACACGAAACGGAGTGAGTATTTATAATTCATATTATATTAAACCTTATGCACAGGGTATCCTATACATCAACTTAATTGGAAGACGAGTTTAGCGTCAGAACCATGCTGTTACTTGGAATAAAGACACAGAAACATACAATTCTACTCTTTCAACTTAATTTTCTTTCTGTTAAAAGAAATATTTCTCTTGAATGTTATGCTTGCCACTTGGTTTTTGACTTCATTAACTTGATCGTCCGTCATACTCAGACATTTTACTCATTTGAAAGCTATTACTGTATGCTTTGATATCTGTGTAAAATCTTTGGTGAAGAAAGTAGAACATCAGCAGATAATAAATATTTGCGCTGAATATAATTTTAAATTATTTATGTATAAATATCAAATACTGTATTCAGTGGATCAGCAATATTTCTTCCCTTAGAAGGCACACAAATGTTCTTCTTGAGTAAATTGAAAAGGAAACCTTTCTCTATATTGTATGTTAATTCTTGCGTTATATCGCATACACGTGAAAGGCCAAATGATGATCTAGGGTGGCAATTGGGACAGAGAAACTTGAGACTGTACAGAAATCAACAATTCTCACACACCTGTGAATTTAATGAGCTTTCTGATAGACATCAAGCATTGCTGCAGTAAAACAATCGAGGACTTACTGTCAATGATATTGGACATATTGATGTATTTGTGATATCATGACTCCACTTGTGAAGTGGCAACTCATAAAAATTAAAAATTTTTCGTTTTTGGACAAAATGTTCAAAAGAGTGTGTTCGAATGAGAATTACAGTCTTGTGTTGGACTATTTGAGGACTTTAATGGTGTTTTTACTGTCGCAGCTATCCATTTAGCTGGTTCCACTGATATGTTGCTGGTAAAACCCAATTTCCAGCAATAGAATCACCATTTACATCCTCACATCCTCAAATACAAGACTGCAATCTCATAATTACCAGCTTTGAGGATCGGACACAGATTTTCATAGTTACAAAAATGTGGCATTGCATTATTCACATGTGTAATATATGATACGGAATTATGGGTAAAATTTCTACTACTGTGTGATGGTTCTCCTTTCGAATTTATTGCTGTAGAAGCATGTGTAGCCTTCACAAAGCAGACAAAAGTAAAAAATATATGAGATTAGGATCTTGTATGCTTACGGTTTTGGGATGTTTAAAGTTGTTTTGCTGTTGCATATGGACCTATCTTTTGCATTTGTTGTTAATAGTGAAGCTATTGTTATTGGATTGTGTGTAATTTACTGCAGCTCCAATAGCTTCTGGAAAACTGTGTTAAGATCTTTTTAGATGTAACAATGTGTGTGGCTGTATGCCAGATGGAGTGTCAATGAAAATCAGAAGGTCAATGTTATTTGTATAAGTCAAATTTTGTCGTTCGACTAATGAGATTTTTAAAATTTCTATAGATTCTGAAAATATCTGTGAATAAGGAAAAACATTTTTAAACAAAAATATGATATTTCAGTCCCTGTCGATGTGAAACCCCAACATTTAACTCGTCACAGTGAGCGGTTTACACGACTTATTTCCTTGGTGTTAGATGTTGGAACCAAAATTCTCCAAGAGGTTTTGACTTACTGCGCCACTACTCCACTCTCCACACTTGACTAGTACATGAAGAACGATGAGCCTGATATCCGAGAGCTTCAGAAGCGGAAGGTCTTGACTCAAGCTCAAGTAGATATTATATTCCCACAAAGTGGACAGGCAGATATAAAAAAATAAGACATTACTCTTGCATCTGCTCTTCTGAATAACATATATCCATCGCTTGGTCCACAGGAGAAGCAAATTATAATAGACTTGCGTACAGAACGAAATGAACTAGTGCATTCTCCCTCGAATAAGATGAGTGAACTAGAATTCCAAGCAAAGTGGACAAGAGTTAAAAAAAAATATTGACAGATCTGAGCAAACTTTGCAAGGACCCCAACTTCGATAACGAAATTCAGAAAGAAATTCAGGATATTCAGCAGTCTGGATCAGGTACAATCATTTCCAAATGACAGAAATGACAGAAGAATTGAATAAAGTGCGCAAAATCCTTAAAGAGATACAGACAACACAGAGACTGATATGGTTGTGTTATGAACTCCTGGAAGAGATAGAGACAGCATAGAGATTGGAACTGGTGTGTTATCAGGTGCAATCGTTTCTAAAATGCTAGAAATGAGAGAAAAATTGAAACAAATGCGCAAAATCATTGACGAGGTGGAAACTGATATCAATGTGTTATGAACTTCTTGAAGAGATAGAGACAACATAGAGACTGATATGGGTGTGTTCTGAACTCATTGAAGAGATAGAGACAGCATATAGACTGGAACTGGTGTGTTATATACTTCTTGAATAGATAAATACAACATAGAGATAGGAACACATGTGTTATATTCATATTTGTGATAAGGCCCCTGTGTGAAGTATTCAGAATCAAAGCACATTTTTTTATTCCAAGGAGGACAGCTGTATATCTCTTTTGATGAGCCAAGATGTATAAAGGAGAAAAGGACGTTATTATTGGAAACTATTTCTTAATAAATAGAAAAAAGAAGATATCCCTTATTTGCAGCATGAGCTTATAATTAGAGATTTACAGTAAGCTGCCAATTGGCAGTATGTCAAATTCTAAATCCGAAAAATTAAAGTAATTTACAGTTTCATTTATCATTTGTATTATCTATGAAATCCAACTGAAATCAATTTATCTTAAATGTTTTGAGCTTATGTGGACTGATTTAAAATGCTGCCAATATAAGACAGAACAGTAATTGGAATATTGAATACAATAAGAGGAAGAAAAAGTTATGCAGTCAGCATATATATACAGCAGTTAGCCTCAAACATGTGTTTTCTAAATTTAAGCCAGAAAATTAGGTCGATCCGATGATTAATTTTACTTGTGGACATATGTCTTAACACTGTGAGAATACTGATGCAGTAAAAATAACATAAACATATTCCATAACATTATTCATCATATCACACCATCGGTTTACTGTGTCATGGAACCATTTAAATATTTATCTGTCATGGCCATAAGACCAAGTGAACTTATGATATGGTCCCGCTCACTTGAAAATAGAATCCACTAGTACCATGCAAAATTCCTTCTTTTAAGACCAGTTTAAGCAACATGCTGACTAGCATTAAATTCACTTCATTTCCCTCTAATGCATATATACATCTACATGTTTAGTCCAAACCATGAAAATACCATACTTTATGCTGAAATATGCAAATTGATTCCACTGGCAGATTAAGCCCACCCCATCCCTCAGCTGGTCATTCATAAATTTTAATGCGTGTGAAAATAAAGGGACTTTGACATTCTCTGTGTGAATGCTCAAGGTCCGTCATGTGTCGAGAGAACTTGTAGTGTTTCACCTGAGGGGGAAAACCTATTAACTACTCTATAGGTCGTCATTTTATTTAGTAAAGAACAATAACACTTTGCATTTTCTTAAACTTATGCTTTAAACATTAATGCCTTTCACTCATACAAAATGTATAATGACAAATATGGATCTTCAATTTATCGCAGATAAATAAGTGGATGTAACTAATGCATTTTTAACCAAGATGGCTATTTATTCTGTCACTTGCGAATTGTCGAAGGTCTACATAAATTATGTTCTTTCTCCCACTTGCCTCCTTTGGTGCATTCATTTATTGTTCACTTGTTCATTATTTCATTCATTCTTACATCTACCGTATATACTCGCATATAATGCGATGCCAACTGCAAACTGCATTGACCCAGATCTGCCGTCGCATAATGAGCTGGCAGATCTCGGTCTATGCAGTTTGTAAGGACTAATCACTAGAACAAACAACATAGACCCTGATCTTCCGGCGCATTATGCGACGGCAGATCAGGGTATATGTTGTTTGCGTTTGGAATGGCATTATACGAGGAGTATATACGGTACTCTTTAACTTAGCTGTTTGTTAATCTGTTTCTTTATGAATTCATTTGAATTATAAGACTGATGGGTGAAACTGAAAACTCATTGAATTAGATTTATAACAGCAGTTGTCATGGAAAATTATCATCAAATTATTTGATTTTTTTCATGGGAAAATGTGTTCTGGGAATTAGATAATTTCATACTTTTCAAAGTAATTTTTACACAAAATATTCTTTCTGTCTATCTCTTTCTCAAATAGATAAAGTCTATCCTGGTCAACCATGTCTTATAATTTGCCAATCAGGAAATGATATTAGCCTTGTCTTTCAATTTTTCTTTTTCTCTAGATGAGAATCACTTTTCACAACAAAAGATAATTTCTCATGAAGAATGATGCATTTTTCCCTGGAAACGGTTTAACAAATTCATGATAGTTTTTATATTTTATTTTACCTTTTAGGGATTAATATAAACTTAATTGTTCTCTGTGAAGATTATTATTCTAATTCAATTTATGGTTACTTGACGGATAAAGTTGTTTTTTTTTTACTTTTTTATTTTTTTTAATAAAATTTTGGAGGGCATAATTGTTAAACGTTCCTAACAAGTATGTTTTACATGAAATAATAGTGACCACAGTAATTTGTTGCAACTTTCCTTTATGAAAAGTCATATCATTCATCAGATTAATGGTCGACGATTTCTTCAAACTTTTTTATGATTGGCATAAGAGAAAAATAATTTACATCAGTTAGGTAAAACATAAAATCTACTTTTTTGCAACTGATCTAGTAAATCTGTCATTTTGATTGCATAGTTACAGGTCAAAAAATATAATTTCTCTTCAGCTGCTTATATCATCATACCTATCGATGTTTGTTTGCAAGTTTATTTAGTAAAACAATTGTTGTGTGTGTATGAAACAGTTATTCATTCATTTATTAATTCATTTCACTCGTTCACTCGATGAGATTGACTGGAACAATGCCCCCTCAAATGCAATATACTGCATTGCCATGTCTTCTCACGGAGAGTACTCAGAGGAGATCAAACAATCTGAAACTCCTCGATTGTTCTGTCCCTTTTAGCACATCTAATGATTAACTTCCTCCCTCAAGTTGTACCAGATTCCCATTATCAGTAGTCTCTTAACTTGTTTCTAATCTATATTATTATTATTATGGCCGATGAAAGACTAATTCATGAAGTCAGACAATGTGTGCAGCATTTGTGTAAACTATCTTTTCCTCGGAGAGAAATTTCCAAAGGTAACAAATCAAAGCTCTGCATCTACCGGTACACAGGGGAAAATGTCTCTAAAATTGTAATTTATTAAAAATGATTCCAACCTTAGAGTAACCAGTCTCACATTGTAATCACTGTTAATTCTGAAACTAGAATTAAATGTGAACAGCACAATGTATGTATATAGATATCATCTACAGTATATTTATTATGCTCCTACCTGTTTCGCTGCTGTACATTCGTACATCTGTTACAAATCCATCCATCAATCTGTCCATCACAAGCTTGTTTTAGCACGATAGCAGAAACATATTTAACTTAGAGCCATACAGTTTTTCACAATGTATCACATGTAGACTGACTAATAAAAATTTCAGACCATCACAGCAATTTTTCAAATATTGACACATTTTTTAACTTTTTGGACTTTAACTTTTTTATGAAATCTTTCTGAAAATGATTGAGCAAAAGTTACCTTAGGCAGACAGATACAATTTGGTGTGCATATTTGTATACAGGTAATTTAAAAATATCATTCATTTTGTTACCTATTTTTTTTTTTTTTTTTTTTTTTTGTCTTAAACACTTTTATCCCAGAAACTTAGTCCTGACAAGGTCTTCATGTCATTACAGACAAGTTTTCAAACTTTTCTAAGTTTTTATATTTTTGGACTAGGACCTTTTTGTCTTCACAGCAGTGTACTAGCAACATTGAAACAGTGTATTAACAAAATTGCAACAGTGTCCTAACAACATTGCAACAGTGTACTAACAACATTGCAACAGTGGTGGCATATGTGTTTGACAAACACATATTCTTGTTTGTTTATGTCTTATTTAATATATTGCTTGTTCTGTCTTATTCTGTCTTATTTAATGCATTTTGCTTTCTTCTGTCTCTATTCTATTTTAGTCTGTCTTATTTCATTTAATCTTATTTGTCACAAATATTACCAGCTTATGGTATACTTGATGACGATTGTGCACAAATTATGGAAATATGGTGATCAATTTGTCTTTTTATTCAGGATAATTACATGTATCTAAGTTATTGTATGTAATACGTCTACATGCCACGCCTCCCCTCCCACCCCCACCCCATGATCTGAGATACAAGATAAGTGCTATACTATATAGCATTATGGACAGCCACCACCAGCCACGACTAACCCAGTATAAAAAGATGAACTGTATCCACCTACGTCTTGGTTTCATTTCAGTGTGTGTGTGTGTGTGTGTGTGTGTGTGTGTGTGTGTGTGTGTGTGTGTGTGTGTGTGATGGGAGATAATTAAAGTCTAAAGAATCCATAATAATTGTGTCCAGAGGTTTAGTAAATAAGAGTTTCCAAACTCTTTAGAAAAAATAGTGATTGCTTAAAATTTTAATAAATTTATTATAATAATGCAAAACAATAAATTGTCATTGAACATACACTTGTACAGATATATTAAGATGCATTATGCCTGTATCTCATAAGTATTTCAGAAATGGACCCCCAGTGTGTGTGCGTGTCTTGGACAAAAAAGAGATTGCTCCCACCACCCCCATCCCTACCCACCGTCATCATCAGGTGGTATATACATATATAAAGATCTCAATGAATATACATTCCACACATACACACACACACACACACACACACACACATATATATATATATATATATATATATATATATATATATATATATATATATATATATATATATATATATATATATATATATATATATATATATATTCAGTATTCACAGCAGCATCATCACATGGAGAACACGAAATGTGATATACTTAATAACATACAAAATTTGCTCAACCTGGTATGTGGCGGAGACTGCAAAACTAAACAGCAGGATGAACCTACACAGATCTTACTGGCAAACCAAAAACTTTGCTTGATGCCTTGTTGCAGAACACTTTTCCTCCCCTGGCCACCATTTCAATCAGAGGAACAAAGGAAACTTATTGGATTCGCCACCTCAGAGCTATCTGACCAGACATCTTGAATGAAGAAGAATTGAAACGAATTCCCTTCTTCATGTTTGGGAGGGTTTAACTTCCTGGGGATTATGTGCAATTATTGTATTTTACATGTTTGGAACCTTGCTTTTAATTTGCACCATATATCCATTAGTATGCTGTGGTGCAGTCATACGCCAATACATACATACGAACAGATCATCTCATTCTTGTTTTTAGAAGCGCATTATCTTTACTCTTTGGATTATAACTGTACAATAAATATTATCCTGGACAAATTTGGGGTGGTTTTGTATCAGCATTATTGCCATATTATATTATGTTTCCTAATTTTCAGTCAGTTAAATAGGTCACATATGGGCAAATTGAATGCAAAAAGGAGTGTTCTTGCCCAATTCAAATGTCTGGTTTGCCGAATTGTAATTAGTTCAAAGTATACCATTTTTTTGTTTTCTTTTTTTAGCATATATGATGATGGTATTCTTTGATATTGGTGTCAGTAATGCAGAAGTATGTAAATAGATACTTTATTTATGTTTCTGTGCTTGTAACTGTTATTTGTTTGTGTCGTCTTAGACTTGCTACACTGTGCTTTGTCATCATGTTTGTTTCCTTTACATTCTTTCCTTGATAAAAGCAATCTCTCAAAGATCCAGTGCATTTAGAAACATTGTTGTTTTCAATATCATTTGTGACTTATATATATATATATATATATATATATATATATATATATATATATATATATATATATATCACCTGATGATGACCATCTAATCACTTGGAAAGATTGCTATTTTCTATTTTCTATATCAATTGTGACATATATATATATATATATATATATATATATATATATATATATATATATATGTGTGTGTGTGTGTGTGTGTGTGTGTGCGGAATGTATATTCATTGAGATCTTTATATTATGTTACGGAATCATACCTTTTTACCTTTTTATAATGATTTAATTTACTAATTTATGATTTCTGTTTTAGTCTGAATAGGGGTTAGCATATCAGTATAGATACGACTACTGCTCGATCAATAAGTGGTCACATGATCAATTGCGCGGGAAATGAAGTCCATCTGGCTTTGTACTTTTTAGAAATCAACATTGAAAGGTCACATTCCATACTACACAACAACATTATGTTTACTCTTTAAGATTTTTAGTACACTAGACCTTTGGGTAAATGACGCATAACCAAGTTCCTGATTGGTTCTTAGAGGGTTGTGTTATTTTGAAATACCATAGTATTAAAGATAGAGAAAGGATATTCCCTTTTAATTCTACGCACTTAGTAAAGATGTATAGGGAATAATCTTTGGAATTATTCTTTACAGTTGCTTGATCGAGGAGAGGTTATTGAAATTATTCAGTTCTGTGTGGAATTTATTTAATTAGTAATTCATCTGAATTACTATACAGCTCCGTGGAATTATCGGACATTATTTTAAAACTTGTGAGATTCCAGACTTGCAAGGATTATTTTGGATTACATCAGAACTTATCAGTTTCAGCACATTACAGGCTTTTTCATTCGGAATACCACATCCGGATTATTCTGATTAACAACAGGAAGTGAACTTTAAAACATTTTAGGACTTTTTAGGATATTCTATACTGTAAGTTATTTTAATTCTTTCACTTTGATTGTTTGTTGAATTATTTTAATTCTTTTAATATTTTAGGAAATTAAAGTTTTGCATTTTAATCTTGAAAGCTTGTTTGTGTCTTTTATTCTGTTACATTACCCCTAGAGTCGTAACAATTAGCATATGCATATGTGGATATGTATATATATATATATATATATATATATATATATATATATATATATATATATATATATATATATATATATAATGTTTATGTATGTAATTCCTGTTGCCCATGTATTGTAAATATGTGAGATTTTTTATCCTTTCAGTTTTGTTTAATTCACGTTTTATAGTCATTAATTAAGATCATAAGAGCTTGTGTTTTACTTTGTTTTAGCATGTACTGACTCTAAATAAAACTTGCTTGAGTTATCTCCAATAATATTTTCTTATTCGAAATATTTCTTTATACTTTTCTGGCTAACAAAGTTTCAATATTTATTGATCTTACGGTCAGCTAAATGTTATCAATTCTACCCGATTAATATAATTTTTCTTTTTTTTGTATTCCTTTATTGAATATATTTTACATGTTACCTGAATATTTGCCTGTTAAAGTTGTACTGAGCACTTCTTATGTACCCTTTTAATCGGTCAAGAAGGTTTTTTAATTTCTTTAAAGATTTTTATCGACATCAGTTTTGCTTTATATAATGTTCTTGCTGCTCAAAACAAATAAGATATGAAATGAAAATGTATATGTCAATCATTTGCCTGGCTACATGACATCGCTATTGTATTATCTGTTTTTTTGTTTGTGTCAAAATACGGCGAGATTGTTTGACTTATTTTTATTGCGAGAATTTTACTAATATGATCATATTATTGAATCACGTGATTTGTACGTGTCTTCTAAGTCGTCTCGTGATTTTCGTTAACGAGCATCATTCAAATGATCTTTTGAAATTGTTTGGATATTAATTCCTTTTGCCTTTTGTTTCACAGAGACAAAATGCAAAATCAGAATAATTCATGAAACACAAATTAAACTAATTAGACGGTGTTTGGCATATTACGTTAGGGACGCGACCTAGAATGTGAAGCTCACATGCCAATATATTTAAGTTTTCTACTTTCTGTTTAATAAGTTTCAATCTGTTGGAGTTTAAGAGAGGAAACTTGACATACTTACAAATTATCATTCGAATGGAAATTGTGTACCACATTGGGAGTCCTGTCTTTAAGGTCAATGTCACATATCGGTATTTTAAGATTTCCGTCACAGTTTCCTTTCTGTACTATAGCTTTAGAACCGGGTGAGATAATTGTAGGAAACCTGATATACTAGTAGAGCATCACTAGAAAGTGTACCACATTGGAGGTCCTACCTTCAAGGGCAATGTCACAGGTCAATATCGTAAGATTTCCATCACACGTTCCTTTCTGCTCAATAACTTTGGAGCCTTGTAAAATAATTGAATGACACTTTATATACTTTTATATCATTACCAGTAGGTATATCTCGTACCAGATCTGATATTCTACAACAAGGTTAAGGTCAAAGGTTAGTATATGTATTTTAGGTTCAGTCACAGTTTCCCTTCTTATTGAAAATTTAAGAACTGTTTGAGATTAACGGATAACACTTTGCAGGCCTACATATTGTGACTAGAAAATTTGTTGCATACCGAATTGCGTGTCCATGTTTCAAGGTCAAAGTCACAGATCGATATTTGTTGTTATTTTAAGTTCTGCTTTATAACTTGAAAGATTATTTGAGGCACAGGGGTTAACCATATTTGAAGTATAGGGGCCAACATAGCCTCAAGGGGCATCCTATGCTAAACCGGGTGCATCAATATAGCCGCTAACTAGAAATTAACATTAGGCCGCCATCTTAAAAGGTATAGGAAAAAAATTATTTTCTAAAATTTGGTTCATAGTTTGTTTCTTTTTCTTTCACAGGATGAGTCTTTCTGGTTAGAAATGGTAACGATGTAACAGGTCGGTTCTATTTTGGGGTGAAACGTAATCAGTTGGAGTTTGTCTGCCCTCGAAATGAAATGAATATTAAGTCGTAAGTTTTACACAGGATGAGTCTCTCTCGTTACAAATGGTAATAGTGTAACATATTGCGTCCGTTTTGGCGCGAATTTTTGATCGGTTGGCGTTTGTCTGGTCTCTAATAGGAATTTAACATAGAGGCTGCAATATTTTATTTCAAAAATGGAACTCTAAACCCCAAAATGGCGCGTTAGACCCAAACGGGATTCCTGTGTTAAATAGTGTAAAAAATTCTTGAGCCAAACGGAACATTAACATCAGGGTCGCCATTTTTATGGCACTTAGAGGGCAATGGGAAATTATTATTCGACCATAATTTGTGTGGAATTATAGGGAGATGAGGATATTAACATTAGGCCACCGTTTATTTTGGTGGGGGCTAGCATTAGGAATTCTGAGGTCAAGGAAAAATTCTGTGTTAGAAATGTCCACAGGTTTAACATGATGGGCGATTATAGAGAAAAAGAGGAATTAACATTAAACCAACATTTTTGCGAGATTCTAGCGACAATTGAAAATCCAATGTTAAAAATGTCCATAGGTTTATCCTTTGTAAATCCTGTATGAAGTTTAAGAGGGGAGTTTTAGATTTTGGTTCTCACTAAAATGTGATTCCTATACCGGAAGCCACTTATATTTTCGGTCAGTATCAAATTCGGCAAATATTTTCGTTCGTCAGTTTTGATACAAAGTTAAGAAAATCCACTATAGCTTGATAAACACATTGACGTTGGATAAAAAGTCGGGCAGTATACTTTTTACAGAGTTTATCTTACGAGAAATGAAACTTTCGGCTATTGCAGAGCAGAGTTACAAATTTTGTGACATTGTTAAACCAGAATTTTCAAGTGCTAATGCATAATACATATATTGGTCGTGTATCGTACACTTGGGAGTTTGCTATTCCAGAGAGAGAGAGAGAGAGAACGAGAGGCAAATATAGGGGTCATTAGATATATAGATAGATAAGTCACTCATCAAATAGGAGATATTACCCATCAAAAAGTGACAATCCTGATGGCAATAGGTTTAACACGATGTTTGATTTATAGGGACAAAGAGACATCATCATTAGGTCTCCATTCTTTCGGTAAGATTCTGGGGACAAGGGGACATCCAATGTTATATATGTCTATAGGTTTAGCGTTATATGTGATTATAGGACTCACGGTACCAATTATATGAAAGAATGGGAACCAGTCTAGAAATGGGTGAATATATATATGTTTGTAACTGAAAAAATATAGACAATATTTTATTGATGGAATTTCAGTCCTTTTACAGACTTGACTTTGGAACAATCATTACTGAAATTGGCACCGGAGTTTTTACGTGCGAAATTGAAAATGAATGTTTCAAACACATGTAGATTAAACAAAAAAGAAACACCTAGGTTCATATAGTTTTCTCTACACAGAAGCTTGCATCAAGGATGGGTCTATACTGAGAAATATAGGTTTGATCATGAGCTTTTCAAAATTTAAAGTTATTGAATTTTTAATATCACGGTGTTTCCATAGGTTTACTATTGGAGTTGAACTAGTACCGTGAGTCCTATAGAGACTAGAGGACACTAACATTAGGCCATTGGAGTTGAATTAGTACCGTGAGACTTATAGAGACTAGAGGACACTAACATTAGGCCATTGGAGTTGAATTAGTACCGTGAGACCTATAGAGACTAGGGGACACGAACATTAGGCCATCAGTTTTGTAAGATTCTAGCGACAAAGGGAAATCCTATGTCAGACATGTCTATAGGTTTATCCTCTATAAATCCTTTAGGAAGTTTAAGATTATGGTCGCATTCCTGGCATGGGTGTGTATCTGAGGGGGAGGGGGAGTTGGAGTTGGAGTGCGTGAGTGCCTGTGAGAGACATAGAGATTGAGAGAGAGAATTTAACATGGAAAGGGCGGGTGTCTGAGTTAGAGAGAGGAAAAGTTTGAAAGAGAGAATGTGAGAGAACGATTTAGACACATTTTAAGAGAGAGAGAGAGAGAGAGAGAGAGAGAGAGAGAGAGAGAGAGAGAGAGAATTTAACATGGAAAGGGCGGGTGTCTGAGTTAGAGAGAGGAAAGTTTGAAAGAGAGAATGTGAGAGAACGATTGAGACACATTTTAAGAGAGAGAGAGAGAGAGAGAGAGAGAGAGAGAGAGAGAATTTAACATGGAGTTTTTGGGTGTCTGCGAGATAGGTATATTGTAAAATGTATATGTGTGTGTAAATATCCTTTACATACTAAAAAAGCTTGACATAGACACTTATTGTTTTTGTATATTTTCCTGGGAATAAAATCAAAATAAAAATTTCACAACCATATCACAAAAGTCCACTTTTCTGTAATGTTTTGTGTCAGTACATAATTCTAATACACTATTGCCACATACACTATAGCAATCAAAGATAATCTCACAGGAGTATCCCTTTATGAGGAAATAATCATAAATTTGCCACAAAGACTCTGCAAGTAAATGAAATCCATGAAATATAGTCACTAACACACAACGACATGTCGTCCATAATTCAAAGGAAGCGTATCGTCTTGTGGAATCCGATAGTGGTAAAATCGCGTAAGACTGAATTGCGTCGTTACTATATTCTTTCTTTGGCAAGCGTAGATCTAATGTTCTCACACAAAAAAAATCCTCTATTTTACCGTCGTCCAGTTGTGTTTTGCCATAGAGATGGCAAATGTTTTCATTCATCAATTTCTTTCAAGTCTATCATATGCCAATACGGCCAATAACTATCTTTTTTTTTTCTTTTTGAACTGACTGACTTCATCTTACGGGACTGAACATTTTTCGCAACTCTGTGGCTACGGTCTAAAAGCAAATGAGACATATTGGGTTTCCTAAACTTTTTTAAGCAATGGCTTGTATATAATGCTCGACTCTTTCGTTAATGCTACAAAACTCGTGTTTTAGATTGAAGACACGCAGTGGATAATATTACCTAGGAACTTTTATTGTTGTTGTTATCTTTTTTTTTTTTCGTTTGTTTGAGAGCAGCAATATTTGGTCACATTTGTCAAACTTAAGACAGAATTTGCCAGTATGAAGCTAAGATTTTTCTGGTAAAGTTGTAAGTTTATGCTTTTTGAAAATGGTAAAACTTATGTACATATATAATGTGTAAGTGTACATATGCATGTACTAGTGTTAATATGAATGTATGTATGTATACGCAACTATATATCTTTAGTATTGATTTAATGTTGGTGCATGTGATAGACTTGTTTCATTGTGTGTACAAAACAAGTCACCATCAATTTTTGCAACAATCTTAAATGTACATGTATATAGTTGCTGGTGGCCAATCGGCTAAATGCAAATAAAGATCATTCATTGTCTATTTCATAATATTGACCTAACTTCCGATCTGATGAATAATGGAATCAATGCCAATTTCTCTGATCACTGCAATCATATAGGCATAATTTTAGGTGATAATTGTAAATGGCCGGAATTTATAAATAAGTAAATATGCAACAGGCTATGCTTAAAACGTTTAGATGTACTCCATCAAGATCAACTTTCAATAATAATTAATGAAGTTTCATTACCGATCTTTGAAAAGTTTGACTCATTTATGATAGAAAAAGTTTAGGTAGAAACGGCCAAAATGGTTACTACCTAACTTATCTAGACTGTCGAAATGAGATAAGAAACGCAACAGTCAAGATTTAACAAATAATAATACAAATTATCTATATTCTATAGAATGGTACGGCCCCGCCATATTTGTTCGAAATGATTCCTCCTCTGGTAAAGGAAGTATCACATTATTCTCTTCGTGACAAGCATCAGATAACTAATATGCCGTCCAGGCTTGAACAATTTTTGCTCTTCGTTCATTCCGAGTACAATAGATGTTGGGATTTCCTCCCTTTTGAATGCCGCCAATCGTCATTCTTGCGCGTGTTCATAAACGGTACTAGACCGGATATTGAAAAACTACCTTAATGTTTTATCTAAAACGAATGTAAATTCAATGGCAGGAAATTTACATCTGATCTTTATCGAGATATCTTAAGACATTACCCCTGTTTATATGGATTCCAGTTTGAAAGTTCAACTCACTTCTTATTGAATTTTACAAATTACTAACAACAGACAGTCCAACTTCATTTGATCTCTTAGCTCCTTTCTTCCAGTTACTACCTTCAAAATTTCATAGCGCATACCACCTGGTGAGGGGGATAAGTGTGCCATCTCTGCACATACATGTGCCTTATTTGTTTATTACTGGTTAAGTATATGCGTTTAGGTCAGGGGCTTTGCAACCTGCAACCGGTATACATACCGTTATACCTGGAATCAGAAAACTTTTATGACGGGATATATCTTGATTAGTACTACACCTTCATCAAAAAGTAGGTCACTGTGACCCATAGTTCACGCTTCACTGATTTTGATTAAATTGTGTAATTTTAATTTCATTTCCAAAACTCTGTTCATGCTAGAATCACCATACTAGATGATTGTATGCATCTCTACTAGTACCATATCCTTAAAACAAAAGCAGGTCACTGTTACCTACATTTCACTTTTTAATTCCTTAGGTGAAGTTTTTGCGTTCTACAACCATGAAACATGGTGAAGAGATTAATCTTGATGCGTACTACGCCCTCATATACTGTGACCCATACTTCAACTTCACTGACGTTGGTTAAATTGTGTTCTTTCCCTGTTCATAATAGAATCATTAAACTGAATAATTGTATTGATTGCTATTAGTATCACACCCGTGAAAACAAAAGGTCCCTGTCACCTGCATTTCACATTTACTGGCTTAGCTTCAGATTTGGCGTTTAGCTCATGCAGAAGAAGGTCATTATATCCCATATCTTATGGTTTACTGCCTTGTGTTAAATAATGCATATGTTGTTCATTTCTCAGGCACATTTTCATGCTAGAATCTTGAAATGGATGACTATATGCATCCGTGTTAGTGCCACACCCTTGCAACAAAAAGAAGAAGAAGCTAATCGTGACATATACTTGGCTTACTACTGTCTTTAGTTACGTGTATGCTTTCAGCTCATGAACACATGCATTTTTGGCAAGTTATATGCATGCTATCCTACATAGAATCATGAAATGTGTGAGGGTATGCATACGCGCTTATTGCATAAATAGATCAGTATGACCTATATTTAATGTGTTAGAGATTATTCAAATTTATTGTGTAAAGTTAATGTAGTGGGTGCTGTTTGACACGTATCATTTTCCTTGCTATAAACATCGTAGCCTAATTAGAAGCTCCTCTCTGACCAGTGCAGTTGAAAGTAAAAATAAACATGTTTATACAACGTTACACGTTCCGTATTAATGACAATACTTTATATATTTTAATAGGTTACTCTCAACAGGTTGACTTTTTATTATACTTGTGACATGGAATAAAAAAGATGGACTGCATGTTTTGTCATGCAGGACCTCAGTTTTAGTATTTAGACAAGATAGTTACTGACTCTTTCACTACGCATCTAATACTGGCTGTCACTCCAAGGCTACTCAAAGACTGTGACTTTCGCCCTATAAAATCTAGCTTGTTAGGGTGGACAATGATAATAGCTTCTGAAGTAGAGTTTAATACAAATGATTATAAAAAGAAAACCAAACTTAACCTTTGGATTGTATCAACTGATTGTTTTGCTTCTATTTTGATGTTTTATGTCTTTTATGCCTGTCATACGGGGCAAATATTTCGTTGTCAAAATCACGGATCACGTGATGTTTTATATATTTTCTGCATGATAATTAATGTTCACAATGCTTGCTGGAGACGACCCAAAATTTCTTAGAGACAATCTGTATAATCGATGGATACATTCTGGTTTAAAAAATGAAAAGGAAAGGATGACAGTTCACGTCGTTTACAGTAATTTGACTTTCATCGATGCTATAGATGACTCTGTTTAAGGATTTTATTTTCGTAACTTTGAAGCAGAAAGCATAAATTCAGATTTATGTAATAATGAATGTCGTGATCACGTGATCCCCCCCCCCCCTTGCGATTCTTCTGTACTTTTTCAATGGTGTACGTAATTGCTAGGAATGTAGTTAGTTAGATATAAAGATCAAACAGAGACACAAATTGGACTATTAATTATGTAACCAAAGAAAGGTATCTCTGTTTTGTGCCTTTTGATGCATATGTATGTTTCCAAATGGAATCGTTCTACATACCGCAGCTACAATGTTCAACATCGTTAAATGGAAACGCCATGATTTTTCAGTATTTTGGGAATCAATAAACTGATCCGAGGACTTTTACTTCTTTAAGGTACAATATCAAAATTTTCGCTACTCTTCGCATTTTGCTATGGATGTGAACATTTTGCATAGAGGGAGAGGTAAATATGATGCCATTTGGAAGCCTGTAATGTCTCGTAGATAAAATGAACCTGGATTTTACTATACACCTAATAGATAAACACTAAATAGATAATATATGACTGCATCTTATGATACACTTTAGCATGAAATATAAACATTATTGGTGAACATTTGTTCATATTGTTTAATTTCTATATTTGTACATCTTAAAAATATATTCTCATATTTTAACATGTCAAAATGCCGGATTTATCATAGTGCGATGCAAAGCCTCCATATATGTTCCTACAGTAGGTATACAGTCAGAAAGAGAAACGAACATTTTGCAACCTACAGCAATACATAGAAACTGCAGTATACTTAGTCATGGATATTATTGTTTGCTGTAGATATCTGACTCGCCACCGTTCGCTTCTGTACGAAGTTATGTCCACTGTACCGCCATGTCGGCAGGTTTATTGTTGCAGGATACGGATATGTCACTATATGCCAAAGAAATCGTTGAATATAACAGATTAGGCTATCCTAAATCTGCCGTTCGCATAAATCGCCGCTATTGTTATGATGGGTCTCTTAAACGATGCAACTTGATGTTAACTTACAAAGCTTGAGTTTAAATGATCTTCTAAGCTTCGATTGAGAAGCAAAATTGGTATATAATTAAAATAGAATTTGCTTATCCTGCCCAAATCCCTTATATATTTGATCTTGAATGAAAAAAGAAGATTTTTTTTTTAAACGATAGATTCGGCGCTGTATAAAAAATATCATTCTTTCGTAGCATCGATGAAATATATCCAGTATTTATGCAGGAAAAGAATATGTCATTTTTTGCTATACATTTGATAATGGGATATTGGTATCTATCATTGTAAGGAAAAGTGATATCAGTGCAGCGGCGATAAAAGTAGCATCGCTACTATGGCGACATCATCTTTGAAACAACGTTTTGTGTATCACTAGGAAATATACCTTTAGAACGATATGTCTATACTAGATTCCTTTTGTGTTTATATTGATACTCTCTGTCTCTCTCTCTCTCTCTCTCTCTCTCTCTCTCTCTCAATGGATAAGGCGAGACTGCATTTATGTATCTTATAATTAAGTAGAAGTCGCAGGCTGTCCATTCAATAATGCGTGAACGTTAACTCAGATGCACAATAAGGAGATTTCAGTCATATATAAAATAAATATGATAATCGAACAAAATGATGCTCAAGCAACCTTTAATGAACTGTTTCATTTCATACTCAGGGTCAATTATTGCCTAAATGCATACCAAATACACTCTACAACAAATATTTAATGAACTGTTTCATTTCATACTCAGCGTCATCTATAGCTTATGTGGAAACACAGTACGCTCTACGACAAACGATACGAATTTTAGGGCATAAATTTAGATTCAATGTTATTCTGAACTTTTTTTTCGCAAAGATTAATGTAACAAAATCTATTTTGCAAAACAAAAAAGAAATTAGACATCCCCCTTATAGCTCTAGATTGCCAGCTTGTCACCACAAAATTCCACCGACCCATCCCCTACCCCCAAGGCATTAACACCAAAATAATTGCAAGAAGAGGTAAAAGATAATCTAATGTGCATACCAATCTCTAGATCACAGATAGTATATATATATATATATATATATATATATATATATATATATATATATATATATATATATATATATATATATATATATATTGTAGCCTCTTGGATTCGACCGCGTAATGATGCAACCCACATCCATCTAATATTAATAAAAAGTACTTGTATAAAACGCCAAAACTTTTCCCCCGAAAAACTTTTCTTTTCTTGCTGGAAATATTTCGAAATATGAACAAAAAGAGACAATTTTTTAATCGTCGAATGGAAGGAAATAATTTGTAAGAATATAGGTTTCCCAAGTTTGGAAACTTTTTCACATCAGTGCAGTACTATGGCTGACTTGACTATAGTGTAAACTGCATTGGCAGATAATGGACAAATTAACCTAATTAGTGGTCTCTTCCATCTTTAAATATATAATAGAAAGGAAACGTACGTTTTTAGTGGATTAAAACAAATTAACTTGTGAAGTTGAAGTATTTATTGCTTTAACCCGTGGTTTCTCTACTAGAAGAAGTAATAGGTCTCCTCTTGAGCAGTGAAATATTTTTGAAATTTTTTTTATATCCGCTAAAAAAGCCTTATAAATCTGGTATATATTATTTACGTTTGAATTGCATTATCCGATTGTTCCCTATGATGCAGGTATAAGATTCCAAAACCCGAAGGTAACCTATCTATCGCACCGCAGACGACAACTACTACGAAGTCTCAGGGAACATCTAAGCTTGTTGTTTCTGTCGTTTACTTCCTTGACAAAACCGGAACTCAATGAATCACACGCACGCATTTTCCATCTGCGACGTAAAGTGATAGGTTGTTTAGTGAGACAAACGCAGGATTTCAGTATGATCCACCATCACGCTTGGCAACAAGAAATATATCCAATTATGATGACATTGATGACAGCTATATTCATTTCTTGCACGACAGAAAACAATAACAACAGCGACAGACGTTAGAAATGTACTAAGGAGGCTAACACTGGATGGATATGTGACAGCATTTGAAGAAAAGGGTATAGATGGGAGTGGCATATTCAAGCGGAGTGAGAAAGTTATGGAGAAGGAATACATGTTTAAAGGGTAGAGTCCTTCAAGTTGATCTTTCATAAGAACTGGACACACACCACATTAACAATCCATAATTCTCAAAGTCACTATCGAAAGGTATGAACAACTTTAATTTCCATCTTGCATGTCAGGGACGACACCTTTCTGTTCTGACGCTGTCAATATTAACTATTGGAGCAAATGAGTAATTTTTTGTCAATCATTGAAAGCAGAATATATATATATAAAGAGAGAGATCGAGATCGAGAGAGAGATCTTCACACACTTACACAAAAAATACCAAAAACATTAAACATGAACGTGACAACGAGTAGAGTCAGATTAGACTTCCAGTGATCTAATACATTGTCATTTTGCCACTGATGGAGCATTACGTTTCTGAGCTGAAGATAATGGATAGCCATAATGTTCACAAAACCATCTTTCTATCTTATCATTGTTTCTAGAGAACTCACGCTCAAACAAACTCAATAAGAGATCTAAGGGAAATCCAAGACTGTGTTGATGAAGAAAATACAAACAATATTATTCAAACACAATGGAGTCTTATCCTTGTAATCTCACATTATTGACTTGAGTAGACACACTATTACATGACTGTAAGTTCGACCCACCACGATGGCACGAGCTAAACACGTTGTTAATTTGGACAATACTTTGTTTCGTCCTGCTAAGTTCATCCACCAATAAAAATTTGTGTCGTCCACTGCCTCTTGATGGTGAAACTTGGATCATGTGAAGAGTGGTTTTTCCATTGGTGATGTCAAACTCATCGTTTGATCGTTGAACGTGTTGAATTTTGTCGATCATTTTGGAAGGTGTTAATTCTGCAGCTGTACTAAACTCGATCCAGACAGGAGACTTCAAACTGTCGTGATTTTATGGATAGTCTCAAACTATCGTCATTTTTAGCTTGGCACTGTCGGTTCAATGTTTCTAACAATGATTCCCATAAATTTGTAATAAAACCCGCTGCTTTCTCTGGTGGAAACAGAATATCAATTTATTTGCTGTTGTCCAAGATTTACAGACTTTCGTGTGAAGCATTTACCTCTGTTTCTGTATTTGAACCCAAGTGAAGAGAAATTTTTTGATGCATTGAGAAGTAATCACAGAAGAACTATTGTATCAGTTTGTAAGTTTGTATTCTTTAGCAGGGAAAAAAGATAACTATTATGAAAATGTAAGTACTTACACTTACTATACTTGAACTTGTTATACTCACCTCATGTGTTTGTGTGCTTAATATGTATGTATGTAATTTGGACCGGTGGCCTTTATTACTGAATAAAGTATTCCTTATTCCTTGAGACTTGAAATCGTTAAATTTCACCCTGTACGTGTAAGCAGTCGTTCGAAATTTTCTGAAAGTCACTTTTTTTGTCTCTCGAACATGAAAATAATCTTTAGAAGCTACCGAACTACTTTCTCTCTTTGCTGATTTTTTGTTCTGTCGGTCTTGGGGTGGAGATAAATGGTCTTGGCTCAGGCTCACTTATGTCCTCTTCAAAATCGCTGACATGAACTTTTGCTAATATTTCAGTAAGCGTATGACGTGACACCAAAAGTCGTCGTCGTCTCTTTGCTACATCTGGTTTCTCCTCAGCAAGGTGTGATCGTTTTATCTTGATTCAAAATTTGATTTGACTAGGGTGCACACTCTCTCCCTATAAACAGAGAGACCCTCTCACCCTAAGAGAATATACTCAGTATTCAATCTGTGAAGATGGAAGAGTCACAACAGATCGCACTTCTCGTGAGAGATTGACAGAGAGTCATTCAAAAGTATACTTCCATTAAGACTTCGGACTACTCCACTCAAGATAAAGGTTAAGATACTTACTATGTCTATCAAAAGAAAGGACATTGGGATCCAGAATGTCCACAAGGTCAAACAAAAGTGATCACAAAGACAGGAGAAAACAGGCACAAAAAGTAAAGATACCTGTTATTAATATCATGAAAAAGTGCAGTGATCTTCTGAGTGTCCCAAGAAGAAAGAGAACAAGGAGAAAGAGCGTTGAGAAGCAACAGAAGCAAACAGAAGAAGAAGAACCCATATCCATAAAAAAATTCAAGAAGGCGAGAGAGGTAGAAGAAACTGAAGTAGAGGAACCCGTGCCAGTGAAGAAAATTCAAAAGAGAAAGACAGTAAGAGAAAGAAAGAAAGAAGAAAATGGACCCTTGTGATGTGTTTTGCAATTTGATTGTGATTCTTATTTAAAGAGAATATAGCAAAGAAAAAAAGTATGCGAATCTTTGTCTTGATTTGTATTCTTTGAGTATGGATAAGATCTTCACACACTTACACACGCACGTAGTTTATCAAAGAGGGATTTAAATTTGATTTGATTTGGCAATCGTTGAATAGTATCTCTTTTCTAAGAGATATAGGTGGCCCTGAAAAGGACCGTTGGAGTTGTTTTGAATAACAACAAAACAACTTATGGATTTGACATCATCAGCTGCAATTGTCTGAATCCTTTTTGAACGGCCAAATCCAACTCCTGTTGTGTGGTAGTGGTAGTAGTAACTCCTGATGTTGGCGTCTCAGTGGTGGTGACGAACATAGATGTTGTCATAGAAGGTTTAGAATACTTGGATCGTGAAGGTCTTTTTCTCTTCGGTTGGGCTAAAGAAGTCTGATACATCTCTCTCAAATGTGTTAACTCCACCAAAATATCTTGTAACAGACTAACCGTTTATTTTTTTTTTATTTTTATTTTTGTTCACTTCTTGCTCTTGTTGAGCAAATACTTGTTCTTCTTCTTTATAGCGGTACAAAAAAAAAAAAAAAAAAAACGCTTCAACTCTTCCTTCTGTTTTTTTATGGAATCATTATATCATTATACACTGGTAATGATGGAGAAGGAGGTGAAGGTGGTACTACCGCCGACAAAACAGTTCTTGCGGAGAAGATAGGAAATTGCACAAAGCCAAGTTGAAGTCATCCTCCTCTGGAAGAATACTTGCTACAGCAGCAGTAGTAGTACTAGTCGTACTAGCACTCCCGGTATACGATATATCCGCGGCAGGCGCACCCCAATATATCGTCATCATTTTAACAACATTAGACGTTGTACTCAAACTCTTCCATAATGGTAAATCGTAGGAACGCTGGTACGCATATATATTGAAAGTGATTGGAAGGACACAGCACACCATGACTGAATTATGTTACACGCATTCTGATTGATGGAACATTTCAATCTGTTTCGATCAGGTCCTAGACTATATATACAGGCGCATTGGTCCTTTGTGTCATCTGTTCTCGAGACAACCTGACAAGATGTGGGTAAAACTAGAACCATCGACCATCATATCAAGCATTTTGTTTGATCCAGACTTCCTGGTATATGTCAAGGCATCGTGGATCACAGATACAGCTATATGCAAGAGGAGAACCTATGTGGAGAGGCAAGGGTGTCTGAAGCGTGTCTTAGTCTACGGATCGGCTATGAGGAGAAATATGCAGAGAAGAACTGTGAAGCGATGTGGTATGTGTTAACCCTCTTCTCTGGTTAACTAACCCAAACGGCCCTTTTCAGAGCCACCCCGATCTCTAGAAAAGAGATATACTACTTTAATTTATGGACAAAATCTGTGTTTGTATATTTGTGTATGTCTATGTCTATGTTCACAACCCAACTCAAACTTAAAATCCTTTACTCCTCTTGTTTGTGATAGTATATTATTTTTGTGTGGGTATAGTGAGTCTGTAAACACTCCTGCCCTTGCCTGTTTGTGTGTGATATTATGTTTGTGTGGGTATAATGTGTTTATAAAGAGTCCTACCCTTACTTATGTTTGATAATATAGTTGTATGCATGTGAGTATAGCATGTATATAAACACTGCTATCCTTTTCGTTGGATAATAGATGTGGGGCTATAAGTCAAACATACGGCGTCTTGGATAATAATCACAACCTATATTAAAAAGTATGTCTTGGATAGTAATCAAAAAGCGGGTGTTGGAAAGTATATCGTAAAGTGTGTGTTGGATAGTAATCAAACAGAATGTGTTGTATAGTGTATCATAACGTATGCGTTGGATAGTATATCAAAAAGTGTGTGTTGGATAGTACACATGGTGTGTATTGGATAGTACTCATAAAGTGTGTGTTGGATAGTACTCCAAAAGTTGTGCTGGATAGTACTCAAAAATTGGTGTTGGATAGTAAATCACTAATTTAATCATCAATATTAAATTCCCGTTTGGACCTATAATCCTTCCCCATATTAAATTCTCGTTTGGGCCTATTCCCCGTGTTAAATTTCTGTTCGGGCCTATAATCAATCCCTATGTTAAAATCCCGTTTGGGCCAATAAATTTTTTCGCAATGTAGGCGAATCACTTCTAACAATGTAACCATGTACCCTCAGTTGAAGTCAACCACTTCTAACAATGTTACCATTTACCCTCAATGTTATTTTCTCGTTTTGGCCTATAATCAATCCACATTAAATTCCTGTTTCGGCCTATACATTTTTGACCACTTTTAACACAGGTGACCCATACGGGCCCCAAGTGGCACATATAACTACTTCCGCCAATCGGCCGTATGATAATATCTTCCTGAAATAACTATACACTTATTACATATAATGTTTTAAATGTTTTAAAATTCGACGACATGCAAAAAAAAAAGGAGAATGAGTTGCATACAAAATAGTGAATAATGACAAGAACAAGTTTTTGTTTTAAATAACGTTTGCAGTCTTAGTGTAATGGGCAACTGACATATTTGCATTGTATACAGGAGCTGTTACTGTGATATTTCAGTAAATTGATCGGTGCACTCCGCTCGTTGGCCTGGGTAAATACTCACTGTCACTTGTAAGCGTTTATAGACATTACGTATGAATGAGGTTATCTTGATAAGACGAGGAGCATTTTAGATCACTCTACCTACATGTAAGTAGAATATTAGAGTTAATATTTGTATGTGTTATTTTACAAGGAAATATTAATCATTCTTTATTTTTTATCTCTGTTGTTAACCCTGTATTTTCTTCTGCTCAGTATCGCCATATCGTGTATCCTGTGTTTTTTAAACTAAGGACTATCTCTTCGTCACAGTCAAAATTAAATTCCAACTTTGTATACAGTTTACAAGGAGGGAATGGATACAAAATGGCCATATTTAGCGAAAAGGTCGTTGAATTTAATTCATACCATACGGAATACAGCATATCTGCTCAAACATGCACGATTAATTTCTTTGTAGTTGGGAAAGTATGTTACTTTCCGGTTGTCTATTTAGTTTGTTTCTTATCATCTTGTGAATTTTATATGCACTGCACATAGCTCGTAAACATGTGTCCCTTACATGGAGGTATTGGATAAGGCATGATGTTTCTCTTTAAGTAATTGCTGGAGATATACCATTCAATACAATAATTTCTTATGACGTTTTAGATTTATTAGCAATCATGAAGCACTCGTAATGTACACAGTGACGTCACCGAATCAACGTAGAATCAGGAAGTGATATTCCTTGGCAGTTTTAAAAGAAACAAATCGTGTATGGTTGTGCAGATATGCTCTATTCTGCATGGCTCGAATTCACACAGGTGTTGATAAAGTTTGATACCATATACAGACTCGGAGGTGTGAAGGGCAATGGACGTTAATAGAACGTGGCGATTAGGAGGTTAAATACTGTGCGTGTTGGGGCGGGGTCAACTCTTGAATAGATAATGGTGATAATTTGAGGCGGAATGGAGAGAAGGCCTACAGCTCTATTCCGACCTTACTTCCCATCCCCTAAAAACGGCAATGAATTATCTTTTGCTCCAAAAATGTATAATGCCCAAGTTAGTACACTAACACCCTTATACACACGCCCTTCTTCTGTGTGGCTATGTATGTATGTATGTATGTATGTATGTATGTATGTATGTATGTATGTATGTATGTATGTATGTATGTATCTATGTATGTATGTATGTATGTATGTATGTATGTATGTATGTATGTATGCATGTATGTATATGTGTAGATAGGTACATAGGTGGAAGGTGGGTAGGCAGGCTTGTTCCTAAACTTTTCAATATATACCAGTTCTTGTGTTATGCTTAAATCGGTTTTCTTGCAGACGAATTCAGTTGCGCCAAAAATGATGTTTCAGAGTGACAGCGTATCATATCGGGTGTCAGAAGTCTTCGAGAAATTCAAACACGAGTTTCCCAAAGTTGTGATTGTGGCGCAAGGATTTTATGGGGAAAATGTGACAGACTTTTGATAGAGATCAGGTAGTTTTGAAACAGCTTTCGGTCAATAGTTATTTGTTAATCACATTTTCGAGGGTAATGTTTGAACATTATTCATCCATCCATCCATCTATTCATCAAATAATCTATATTTCGGTATCATACGCATGTTTTTGATTCTCATGAGAGAGAGAGAATTTATGAAATTAAATCCTGATAAAACTGAAGTACTGTTAATAACGAATACAATTGTAAATAGTTTTCCGAGAAAAAATTGCAATGATATAAGTCTATGAGGTTAACGCCATTTTTCAGCACATGATAGGCTATACATGGCGGCCAGTATATTTGGTGGAGGAAGAATCCGAGGAAACCCCGGGAAGAACCACCGTCCAACGGAAAGCTACTGGCAAGCTTCTCCCACATCCATGTTGGCTAGTTTGGGATGTGTGTATTGTACTTGAATCTGACAAACTAGAAACAATTACCTAGATGCAGCAAGGAAAATGGCTGATCTTCCATAGTTTGATAACAGAAAATATCTGTATGATGAAACTGGTAGGGAACCTCTTTATGTTAGACGTAAAAGCCAAAAACTCTGTAACTTTTACAACATTGCAAAGAATGAATCTCAATCATACAAGACAGAACGTCTCCTACAAACCATTTCAAATTCAAGACCATAAAAATGTGTCAATGGAATGATTACATAATACTATCAAATGTGCGTCAAGGGAATGATTACATAATACTGTCAAATGTCTGTCAGGGTAATGATTACATAATACTATCAAATGTGTGTCAAGAGAATGATTACATAATGCAATCAAATGTCTATCAAGGGAATGATTACATCATACTATAAAATGTGTGTCAAGGTAATGATTACATAATACCAGAGATGATTTTACACGCGTTCAGATTATCCTTTTTGGGATCTATAATTCAAATGTGGAATATTTTGGCAGAGTCTGTCTGATTCGCAACGATTGGTTCTTCTTTCAAGAGGTCTCTTATCCATAGTTCTTAAACACCCATCCGAAACATCCGAAACATCTTATCACTTGAGGTTAAAATTGCTTTTTTTTCTTGGGGGGGGGGGGGGGCTTCAGATATGAGGGAAGGCACATAAAGCCAAGAAATTACAAAATCACTGTCAAGGAATTTCCAAACATTTCTAAATTGCTCCAAACCGACAGATTTGCAGGAGTGCAAATCAATTGAACACAGACGCGATTATGAATATCCCTTTTTGCAAATGTTTCGATATTACTCAATTCTTTTTAAATAGTTTGTTGTTACTTCTGTTTTGTTACTTCAGGTTCCTATTTGTGGCATTTGCTACTGATGTTTTTCTTTCACTTATTAATATGATATACCATACATCAATCAGTTCTACACTTTGCCGAAATGCCATGTAGGCACTCTGTAATATATTATGTCTTGTAGGAGAGGGCAACCAATGTTGTGTCTGATCCTTCTGCTTAATTTAAAGCCAAATAAATATTTTTAAAATCAGAGAGAGAGAGAGAGACTGTCATATATTGAAGGTTTGCACACTGATATTTGGCCCTAAGCTTGGAGAAAGAAAAGAAAAAACAATTGTTCAACCTGGCTCCGGTTTTGCAAAACCTATTAACATTTTTCCCTACGCTGAGATTTTTCAATATATATTTTATTTTGTGATTGAAAACACAATGAAATGTTCACTCTATGTTTAGAATAACTCTACTTCTTTTGAGTGTTTAGATTTCTTCCTGTGAGGAAAGTTTCCGAATTTTCTTAAAGTTGAGAAATATCTCCACTCATTTTGAAGAAGAAAACTATTCCCGTCTTTGCGATTATAAAGCTAAAGAGTTGCACAGTACTTCTAAAGTCGTTTCTAAGTTCTATCTTTGACAACAGTCCTAACATTGTTGGAAATATCACTAGCAAGATTATGTAAAATCTGAAATTGAGGAGACATTTTGAGAAATTTATTCGAACGGGACCAGATCGATGAAAGAAATAAATCTACTTAAAATAAACTAAATTCAGGTGATTCGGGTCCACACTTATTCTTCCCAACGGCGCGTGGTGGCGGTCACTTTGGAAGAAACGGACCAGAAGTTGGGACATTACAGCATCCCCCTGGATTATCCCTTAAAGTTCTGCGTCAAGAAAGGGTCCAAACTCAAAGGTATGTATATAAGTTGGACTGCATCCATTCTAAAACGCCAATGATTTTTTAGACTAGAAAATATTTTATTTTATTATATTCATGGTTGAATGTATCTCATTTGCGTTCATTATTTTAAGACTGTATAAAGTCTTTTATATTGCTATTGATTATGGTTTATATTGTATCAACAGTGAAAGCGTGTCTGATCGTTAAGTAGTGGTCGTACATGTAGTGAACTTTTTAATAAAGGGGAAGCGGATTCAATGCGCATTTCGCAGTTGAAGTTGGAATATTTGTAATATTTTGCTCGCTTCTTGCAATGTTGAATTGGAGATATATTTTCACCCGAGTTTATATGTCTCTGCATATTTTAAAAGACGCTGTTTGGTTGTGAGTGGTACACAAATGCAATTAACAGTGATTTAATGAAACTAAATTAATTGTGTATAATCGTTTGGTTTCTTTATTTTGAACTTTTACCTTTGATATCTGTACATATATATATATATATATATATATATATATATATATATATATATATATATATATATATATATATATATATATATATATATATCAGTGTATCTATGTTCGTACTGATCGTGAAGTTCGGGGCCACCTGTACTACCATCTTCATTATACTGACAACTTCGGTTGTGGAGACCTATTTGCCTTATAACGTGTGTATACGGTATGAGTTCAACTAGTCAAATGAAAAAACCGTGAAATATAACACAAGCCAAAACCGAGAAGCAAATTTGAAGTAGCTAGCTATCCAGAGAATTGGTTTAGAAGGGCTGCACCGTCAAGTTCTTTTAATTACTTGGATTTACTGTAATATGATCCAATTTAGTATGAAAGCCGTCCCTCACCGTAACATTTCGCAGGTCTGCTAACTCATATATATATATATATATATATATATATATAGGAATTCGAGACATAGAATTTAGTTCATTGTGACATACCATCTTCATTTTCCTTTTTCTTTTGATGCAGGGAACAAGGAGTTTTCTTTGAGTGAAATAATCGAGAAAAACAAACTTCCCGTTGAGGTTCAGTTCTCCAAGAATGAGAAGGTCACTGTGGGGTCAAAGTCATTCAGTAGTGGCAGCTTTCCCGTGCTCAGACTTACGCATACGTTTGACGAAGTCTTCCTGCTGGGGAATTTCATTAATAACGGTATATATATATATATATATATATATATATATATATATATATATATATATATATATATATATATATATATTCTTATACAGTCGGTTGTTATTTTACTTACTTGTTTATTTATATTTAAATTTTCTTTTCATCTTCAATTTTGTATTTGCCATTATACATATTGAATCGTCTGAAACGTCCATTCCTTAATTCATCTACATGTATCTATTTATCTGTCCAATATGAATCGTATTTTAGATTTGTTTTATATTCAGACAACTGACATTGCGAATCAAAATTAGTTTAACTGTATGATAGGGCTGCAAGAAGAAAAGGTAATACTTAACGCATAAAACTCCTACTTAACGGCAGGCATAGTTACAAAAACGTATCTGAGTACTATTGAATACGCCGGCTTACAGTCAAACCGTCACTATTTTTTCTTTACTCTGGAGTTCACAATGCCTACTATTTTAAATTACTTAGGACATCACTATGGGCATGCGCAGTGCGGAGTTCGGAACCTTGAACTGGTCTATTACGTTACACCCATTTCCAATGCCATAGTCCAAAAGAATCATCGCGTTTACAAACATCATCGATGTCATTCTTGCTATGAACCAATCCAAAGTAGCCCTTTAATCACTTGAAGAGGTGGCTTAACTCAGGATTTTCTCCCCATAGCTCCTTTGATGTGAGTTATAAATATTGTTACACGCGAGGGGTCTCTACCGAGCGAATCAAATACCTGCGTGAGTCTGGCTTTGATAGTCCATGATTTCCCTTATTTCCAAGGACCTCAGCTGAAAGGTTCTTAAACGCGCAAACATAACAAATTATTTTTCTCTAGTAACCTAATGACCACACATAACGAAGCTCTAATTTCACACTTGCATGGTTTTTCTTGCTTCACATTTGCATGATTCACCAGTAAGCCTTTCGTAGCCGACTATTAGTACTTCACGCCATGCAATACAAAACACGACCCAACCACCCAGTACAAAGAATTATTCCTATCTCAAATCACTAAACACGTATACCTAAAAATATCCAGAGAATTCCTTATGTTAAGAAATCAGGTCCATTTTACGAAACTAATCCATGCTGTCATAAAGTCTCGTGAATACTGTACATTATGACGTCTGCTCCTAGAAATTGGCTAATTACTCGGGTTGCGAAATATCTTCCTAATACCGACTACCCTTAATCAAACAAATAATCACTAAAATCTAACAAAGCTATAAATGGAGACGTAAATACAAATAGCACATACCCTAGGGTTATTACATTATAATCCTTGATTAGCCCCCCCCCCCCATTCTTTGAAAAGAAATGTAAAATTCACGTATTTTATCTCAAGGTATTCTGAGCTTTGTTTGAATGATTCAGAATTTACAGGGCTGGTAATGGCTGATAATGTCTATGGGCGGGGACCGAGTATACCGAATGTTTTCAGCAACAGGAGACGGGACTCGCACATGTATTTTAAAGTTATGGAAAGGACTACATTTTGCAAAATTGAAACAAAGGGCCCATTTTAAAGTTATCTGTATAACGAGCAAATTTAAATTTTGTAATAAATGCATAATCTGACATGACTTTGGAATTAACATTTGATTTGTTAAATGTGAACAAAGACGTGTGACCTATTGAGGGCAAGACCAACGGAAGTGTGGTCATGTGAATAATTAGCCAGCTTTCATAGACTTAAATTAATCTGCAAAATATATATAGTCTTTACTTCAAACATTCCACTGAGCTTCCTTCTGAATTTATTCTTTTCTATCTAGCATTATCATGATAATCTTCACAGGGGTCATGGATCCACGTTATGTTCCGATCCCATTATACCTCAAAGACCTTCGCCTATCCCTTGTAAAGGTAATAAAGGGCCGGACAACTGAACATTGGAAATCATTTCAAGATGAGCTATCTTCAATTGCCAACACAGCGCTCAAATATGACCTGAATTACGGGAGAGAAGGTACGAAGAGTAAATGAATGCTATGATTGCTATGTCCAATTTTATAATTATCTAATATTATGTAACCTTATTTTATCATTATCAAACATTTTATCATTATTTATTTGTAATAATTTTATAATTTTAATAATTTTATCATTATGTAACATTATGTATCATTATGTAACATTATGTAACATTATCACAAGAAGTTAGATAAATATATGATACGCTTAAGATTTAAGAGTCTCTTTCTCTTAAATCTTAAGCGCGCGAGCAGGGGGTGGGGGTGGGGGGCAAAACCAACTGAAATGCAGTCATATGAAATTTAACCGGTTTTGCTACTTGAATCGTTTCAAATATAACTTTTCATTGTTCTATTTGTTAAGAGAGAGAGAGAGAGAGAGAGAGAGAGAGAGAGAGAGAGAGAGAGAGAGAGAGAGAGAGAGTGAGAGAGATATAGAGAGGGTGGGTGGGAGGGAAGAGAATTGTCTTTATAGCTAAATTGATAAAGAGGAAATAAAGACAACTGGAACTAATAATGGACTCGTTGGTACCAAACATTAATAATTTACTATAACGTTTCATTCTCTTTTTAAAGACTGTATCTCTCTTTATTTTATTAATTTTATAATAAAGTTAGTTTAATCACAAGATACATAAACATTACTATGATGCGCATTTTTTTCTTCTTCAGGCATTGCAGTTTATTCTGATGTCGTGACAGACGATACGCTCTATGAGGAACTTCAGCCACATTTATATGCTGAACCTTATGACATCTTCCGATATCAAATGGTCGAAACCAAACCTTCCTATCCTGCAAAAGATGAAAGTATCCAGTCGTCCTCGGTCGAAAAACTGAAGGAAGAGTTGAGGCATAAGTTGAAACCTACGGATCAAAACCATCCACCTGTGTCAGATAAACCCAAGAGAAGTCCAGATAACCCTTATATTTCAATGCCTAACAATATACCTCCTGCTATTCCCCCAAGAAATCCGAAAAGAAATGTTGTTCAGGCTATATCCCCAAGCGAGCGATTACTTTCGACCAGCAAAAGGGAGGTAACTGCAAAACCTTCAGATGATGGTCTTCCAGACGATATTGAGCAGTACTCCATTAAAGATGTGAGTGAGGCACTAAAGCTTCTAAGCTTGGAAAAGTATATACCTGAGTTTGCAAGCATGATGGTCGATGGAAGAATGATGCGAGCATTGGATCAGACCGTTCTCAAGGAGGAATTCCATTTCACAAGAATCGAGGCACTGCGACTTATGGATTTTGTGAAAGATGGTCATATCTCAAAGTAGCTCTAGATTTTGCACGATGCAATGTTTCTAACACTGCCCTCTGGGGTTGTTCATACAAAATAAATGTGCCAAATAAGTAAATGTACCTTGCGACAAAATATTTTTGTCATGTCAAGTCATAATTGGTACTTTTATATGCTGGCTGGCTTTGTAAATGGATGTGCGCAGGATGTAATCTCCCTTTGTAAATTTCCCACATTTTGACAAGCGCTGTGCCTAACGGGTCAAAAGTATACCTAGAAATAGATCTTATGTAGGTTACTGAGGCTTCATATTCTTTTCTACTGCACCTCTAACACCTTTCATGCATTTTTATTGTTAAAGTAGCACTTATGTGTAATGTCATAAATCTGTATTAAGTTTTAAGTAAAAAGTGCCAACATATTTTACTTTCATATAGTTTATCTTGGTCTGTCGTTTGCTTTTATGGACGGTACAAATGGCTAATTGGATACAGTGTCAATCTTGAATTAGTCACAACCAAGCTCCTTATTCTCGATACTCTTTGAAAACAAAACTTCAGCTCTTTCTATGAAATTCTCGACTATTTGTAATTTTATTTTTAAAATTCAAATCATAGAATTTTCAGACCATTCTTAACTTCAGTCGTTTATCTCGCATTATAATATGAATGTCTTTTAGGTATCCGAAGTATCAAATCTCTAATTTCTGTCTTTGAGCATATGCTTGACTCAACGAGTTTCAATAATACAGGGCCTGGTGTCTTAGTATAGTAACTCTGTCCATATCAACTTTCCTATTATTCACAAACACAGTCGTGTTTTGAAGAAAACTCTTTTATTGATCTAGGTGTTTGTTACAAACTTCATTAAAAAAGCAATCTTTTAACGAAATCTTAGAATGAGGGGGTGAGGCTGTTAACATTCAAATTTCATTCAGACTATATCTCAAGTTACGTTGCTTTTCCAGCAATGGAGCTTCGCATTGTTTACATTTGTGAAATCTGCACAGTTAAGAAAGGTACATTTTCATTTCATTGCCCTCCTTGATCATTAGCAAGATCAGGCAATTGTTACCAAGAATCATCGCGTTGTGTATATTTAAATGTGGCAGAATTTGTGATGTCAATACCTTTTTGCTTTTGTTCTATAGTTGATATTTATTTATGTTATTTATCCTCAGGTGTCTTAAGTTGCGAAAACAAATCCTGCAGAAATTCCATACTAATAGTAGTTTTTCAAGGTCAAGTATTTTCAGTAACTAATCTCTAACCTTCGTGCTCATCTCACAGGCTTTGCATTTATTTCCTTTCGTAAAAGTTTTCACATGTATCTAACATTTATTAGAACATTCAGTCTTAGCTCAAGATTCCTGTAAAATGTTCACAGAATAAGTAATTTAGGCTTATCAGTAGAAATTCAGATTTTCCATTAGACAAGGTATATATTGTCCTGTATATAGCGTTCATATTCATATATAAAGCAGTTTTAACGCTCGAGAGTAAAATTTGATTTGCAGGATAGACTTGTGTAAAAAAGGTAACTATTGCGGTGAACTTGACATTTATTTGTCAAACACAATTAAAAAAGATGGTTTGGTTTTGTGGGGTTTACTGCCATTTTGTAGCACATGAAAGGCTATACAAGGAGGCCAGTATATTTGATGGAGGAAGAACCAGACAAGACCACGGGAAGTACCACTGACCAACGGGAAGCTACTGGCATGCTTTCTTACATACCCACGATAGTCGAGCCGAGACTCGAACTCGCGCGGACACGGGTGAGATGTGTGAGTGATCTGTAAAGGAGAGCTTTTTAAACCATTCGGCCACCTGGGGGCACCTAATTAAAAAGAATTACAAAAAGAGGTTAAATAGGGCGAAAACAAAGCTAGTAATTTCACGAGGAATTCGTATCTGAGTTGATCTTTCTTTTCAAACGATAATCATCTGCGCCACCGGCTACAATGGGACAAGCTCTAACATCAAGAAATCGAATACATTTTAGAAACTACAGGAAGAACAAATTGTATTTCGATGGTAACAATAGTCACATGTTTTGAAATTATATTTTAGATTTTTTTGTCACTTTGTATCCTAATTTAGTCGAGACGTTAACGGACATCAGAAGTGATTTTCTATGATCTTCTGGAGATGTGGTGGCCCTGCCAATAATAATAATCATGCTGAGAATGAATTTGTATGATCTGTATTATCATTAGACAACACATATATGTTTTTCCGACCATAATAAGGAATGTATAAAGCTTTGTTTTGATCTATAATTTGTAGAATTTATTGACATAATTGTAAAGACTGTATAGACCTATGTGATCTCAAATGTACTGCTAGATATAATCAGCACTGTATGTTTTGTATATGTCTTAATCGTGACAATAGATAACAGCACTGTATGTTCAATAATCGTGACAATAGATAACAGCATTGTATGTTTTGTATAGGTCTTAATCGTGACAATAGATTACAGCATTGTATGTTTTGTATATGTCTTAATCATGACAATAGATATAATCAGCACTGTATGTTTTGTATATGTCTTAATCGTGACAATATATATAATCAGCACTGTATGTTTTGTATATGTCTTAATCGTGACAATAGATGACAGCACTGTATGTTTTGTATATGTCTTAATCATGACAATAGATGACAGCATTGTATGTTTTGTATATGTCTTAATTGTGACAATAGATTACAGCACTGTATGTTTTGTATATGTCTTAATTGTGACAATAGATGACTGCATTTTATGTTTTGTATATGTCTTAATCGTGACAATAGATTACAGCACTGTATGTTTTTTATATGTCTTAATCGTGACAATAGATGACAGCATTGTATGTTTTGTATATGTCATTATCGTGACAATAGATAACAGCACTGTATGTTCAATACTCGTGACAATAGATAACAGCACTGTATGTTTTGTATATGTCTTAATCATGACAATAGATGACAGCATTGTATGTTTTGTATATGTCTTAATTGTGACAATAGATTACAGCACTGTATGTTTTGTATATGTCTTAATTGTGACAATAGATGACTGCATTTTATGTTTTGTATATGTCTTAATCGTGACAATAGATTACAGCACTGTATGTTTTTTATATGTCTTAATCGTGACAATAGATGACAGCATTGTATGTTTTGTATATGTCATAATCGTGACAATAGATTACAGCACCGTATGTTCAATAATCGTGACAATAGATAACAGCATTGTATGTTTTGTATATGTCTTAATCGTGACAATAGATAACAGCACTGTATGTTTTGTATATGTCTTAATCATGACAATAGATAACAGCACTGTATGTTTTGTATATGTCTTAATCATGACAATAGATGACAGCATTGTATGTTTTGTATATGTCATAATCGTGACAATAGATTACAGCACTATGTTTTTTTGTATATGTCTTAATTGTGACAATAGATGACAACATTGTATGTTTTGTATATATCTTAATCGTGACAATAGATTACAACACTGTATGATCTATATATATAATCGTGACAATAGATAACAGCACTGTATGATTTGTATATGTCTTAATCATGACAATAGATTACGGCACTATTTCTTTTTTGTATATCACTTAATTGTGACAATAGATGACAGCATTGTATGTTCTATACATAATCGTGACAATTGATAACAGCACTGTATGTTTTGCATATGTCGTAGTCATGACAATAGATTACAGCATGTATGTTCTGTATGTGTTATAATCGCAAGTATTGATCATGAAACTTCTTGTATATCATTTTTGAACATTTGCATACCAGGTGAGTTTGATTGTCATGTTGGTTATGACAATCTTTGATGGCATAAGTAATAAATACTATATCCTAGTATTCTTGTAGAACCCATTCACAATTTCATGGTTACGATATGTTCGAGGAAATATCCCTTCGATGGATTAGACACACACATACACAAACACACTCCCTAAATTAAGCCTCGTCCACTAGATGTAGACCCAGTATGAGGAAATATCCTTTCAGTGAACCACACACACACACACACTCCCCATAACCCCATAAGATGCCTAGTATGCTAGATGTAGACCCAGTATGAGGAAATATCCTTTCAGTTGACAACACACACACACACACACACACACACACACACACGCGCGCGCGCGCGCGCGCAAACTTAAAAGAAACCTTGTACTAGATGTGGACCCAGCATGAGGAAATATACCTTCAATGAACTAGACACGCACAGACACACACACACACTCCCTATAAGAATCCTCGTCTGCTAAATGTAGACTCAGTATGAAGAAATATCCCTTCAGTGAGCTACACACACACACACACACACACACACACACACACACACACATAAGGAGACATCGAGTGCGTCAGGCCAAGACCTATTCATTGGCCATGTCAAGCGAGATCTTTCCCGCGAATAGGAACTAAACACGAATGTGGTTTTGTATTTATTACGTATCCTCTCTATTAACCTTTCGAAATATTTTTAGCTTTATTGCATGAATGAAATTCAAAACGAACTGGAAAACTATCAACTCGGAAGACACATAAGTAGTTCCAAACTTGGTGTGTGGTACGGAAATATGGATTTAACAGCTTTATCGAACGCCAGATGAAGCGTGTAAAATTATATGGTTATGTAATCAAGTGTGATTCCACAATACAGTACAATACATTATAGCCGGTGTAGAACAGTGTGATTCCACACGGGATCGAACAGCCACATAATACAATACAATACCTTACAGCAAGTACAGAACAGTGTGATCTCACACGGGATCCAAGAACCACATACTACAGTACAATACTTTAGAGCAGGTGTAGAACAGTATGATTTCACACGGTATCCATTAACCAAAAAATACAGTGCAATACATTACAGCAGGTATAGAACAGTACGAGTCCACACAGGATCCAACAACCACACACTACAGCACAATACTTTACAGCAGGTATAGAACAGTATGACTCCGCACGGGATCCAACTACTACTTGATGCTGACACAAAACTGTTTGGGTGTTTTGTTCTGAGTCGACGGAAGGAACGAGTTTGAAATGACATACGGATACGTCAAGGCCGTTAGGAAAACGCGTATTCATAAGCCATTTCAAACGAGTTCTTTTCCCGACGCGGAACATAACACGAATGTGGTTTGGTATTTATTACACATCCCTCTTTATGAATGAAATTCAAAACGATTTTGGATTTATTAAAGTGCAATTCACTGCGTCTAAAAATATCTACGCGCGGACGTCAAAGAAGACACCTAAGTAGTTCAAATCTGGGTGTGTGATACGGAAATACGGACTGAACATCTATATTGAACTCCATATGAAGCATGTAAGATTAAATGAGTATCCAATAAAATACAATACCCTACAGGTATAGAACAATGTAAGATTCTTTAGGGAAACCCACAATCATATAATACAACGCAATGAATTAAACGAGTTTATAACATTGAAAGTATCCTTAGGTGAACCAAGAAACATATAAAACAGTGCAATGTCATAAAATATGTATATAAATGTGTAAGATTCCTTAGGGGAACAAACAGTCATATCGTACAGTGAATTGTTATGTAGCAGGTATATAACAGTGTAAACACTGTAAGGGTAACCAACAATTATATTATACAGTACAATGTCTTAAATCAAATATAAAAAATTGTAAGAATCCTTAGGGGAAACCATCAACTATTCAATAGTTTATAAATGCTTTAAAGCAAGTAGATACCAGTATAAGATTTTTTAGGGACCAAAGATCATGAAATACAACACAATGCTTTGCAGCAGGTAGAACGGTGTAAGATTCCTTAGGAGAACCAACAATGATATATGCAGTACAATGCCTTAAAGCAGGTAGAACGGTGTAAGATTTCTTAGGAGAACCAACAATGATATATGCAGTACAATGCCTTAAAGCAGGTAGAACGGTGTAAGATTCCTTAGGAGAACCAACAATGATATATGCAGTACAATGCCTTAAAGCAGGTAGAACGGTGTAAGATTTCTTAGGAGAACCAACAATGATATATGCAGTACAATGCCTTAAAGCAGGTAGAACGGTGTAAGATTCCTTAGGAGAACCAACAATGATATATGCAGTACAATGCCTTAAAGCAGGTAGAACGGTGTAAGATTCCTTAGGAGAACCAACAATGATATATGCAGTACAATGCCTTAAAGCAGGTAGAACGGTGTAAGATTCCTTAGGAGAACCAACAATGATATATGCAGTACAATGCCTTAAAGCAGGTAGAACGGTGTAAGATTCCTTAGGAGAACCAACAATGATATATGCAGTACAATGCCTTAAAGCAGGTAGAACGGTGTAAGATTCCTTAGGAGAACCAACAATGATATATGCAGTACAATGCCTTAAAGCAGGTAGAACGGTGTAAGATTCCTTAGGAGAACCAACAATGATATATGCAGTACAATGCCTTAAAGCAGGTAGAACGGTGTAAGATTCCTTAGGAGAACCAACAATGATATATGCAGTACAATGCCTTAAAGCAGGTAGATAATAGCAAGGTAAGATTTTCTAAGGCAGCCCTTAACCATACAACATAATGGAATAACTCAAAGCAGATATAGAACAGAAAGGTTCCTTGAGGGAAAACTACCTACATTATAGTACAGTAGAATAACTGAAAGCGGGTCAAAAATAGTAACGTAAATTGGGTCCCATAAGGGAACCAGCCAACATATAAAACATTGCAATGCCTGAAGTAGGTATAGAAGAGTGAAAGATAGATTCCTTACGGAAACCAATAACCAAATAAAAGTCAGTATAATATCTTATAGCAGTGTAAGGATCTCATGCTTTAAAAGGGACCACAAAGCATATACGTGTATTTAGCAAATGATAAGCCCACATGTGATGAAAGCCCACGCTCGTTTTTCACACTAACGATTGGCAAATACATGTACATACAAAGGACATAACAGTCTGATGATAAGCACACCACTTACGTTTAACAAATTTATTAAGCTGGATCTATGGTTTTATCGTGCAAGAAATACTGCCGTTCTGGCGATGGATCCCATTTCATAATTTAGCATTAATAAATATGTATAATGTACCTCTTTACATGTTGACCTCGCTTATTTGGCGGTACACTTTCAAGGTTCTCATGAGCAATATTTTAGTGCGAGAGTGGTGTATAGTACAATGCTTTAAAGAAGGTATACCCAGTGTAAGATTACTTAAGACGAAAAACAACCATATAATACAGTATAACGCATACAAGCAGGTATAGACCAGTGTAAGATTACTTAAGACGAAAAACAAACATATAATACAGTATAATGCATACAAGCAGGTATAGACCAGTGTAAGATTACTTAAGACGAAAACAACCATATAATACAGTATAACGCATACAAGCAGGTATAGACCAGTGTAAGATTACTTAAGACGAAAAACAACCATATAATACAGTATAACGCATACAAGCAGGTAAGATTACCAGTGAAAGATTACTTCAGACGAAAAACAACCATATAATACAGTATAAAGCATACAAGCAGGTATAGACCAGTGTAAGATTACTTCAGACGAAAAACAACCATATAATACAGTATAACGCATACAAGCAGGTATAGACCAGTGTAAGATTACTTAAGACGAAAAACAACCATATAATACAGTATAACACATACAAGCAGGTATAGGATTGTTCAAGATTCCTTAGCGAAGTGCACATAACAACGATATAAACCGTGCAGTAAAATGCCTTAAAGCACGTGTACCTATATAAAGGTATTAAACCCAAAAATAGAACTAACAGCAGCTATACAATAAGTGTGTTGCCTTAAAAAAAATTGGCAGCAATAAGTTTATGGTAGCATGAAATCTTGTATGAGTGGACACGGTATCATAAAATATATCTAAGTAAATTAGTAGAAAAGTATACACAGACACACACATGAACATACAGACTTAGCAGACTGTATTATTGTTGTCGCATCCCTTAGTGCCCCTGCCGTTGAGCCTAGAAGAGATAAACTATAATATAAACGAAGTGGGCATCGTATTCCCTTGTAAGATATATATTGTTATAGGATAGGAATCTCATTAGCTAATTTCCAAATTACATGTATGTGCCTGACACTAGTTCCCTATCATAGGAGCATAACTCGGGTCGACACTGTGTGTATGTCTATATAACCTACCCCTTCGGAATGAGAAGACAAATAATCCTGAATATTTGCTGCATTACTGGCCTTGATGATGACACATTCTAGCTTTCAGATTAGTGTCTTCAACAGTGAAAGCGAAGTAAAGATTTTTCCTTTAAATTATAATCCTACTAACTAACCATGCATCTGGAGATCGTATCAAGGCTACATAACCAATGGTTACAGGCTGTACGGACAAAAGGATGAATGATGTATAGACCAGGACGACATAATCTCAGCCTTATTTTCACAAAAAGGTAGAGGAATGTTCATTCTTATTTCAAGAGGTAACACAGGCATATAAACCAGTCTGATATCTGAAGAGACCCGATAAAACAAATACTCCAACCTACCGATTACAGGTTTATGATCGAAGTAAATACAGTTATTCAACATAGACTAAGCTATAAAACTGTACTATTTAATAATAAATCAGCTTAAAAAGGATGCATTTCAAAATGAATTACAGAATATATTCTTAACTCACAGGGTTGATCAAAATTGTGATATTTACTATCTGTACAAAGATTTGACTGAAGGGGACATTCCTAACGCACTTTCCAATTTGCAAACAAATAAAAGATCAAGGCTTGATGGATTATTAAGCGAAATGTTTATTAACTACACATAATGTGTGTCTTACTTTTTAAAATGACTTTTTAATCACATGTATATAAAGTGACTATACCCTGATGTACAGGCTAAAGATATATTAATTCCTGTTCCCAGGAACGGCGATCCTAATAATGTTGCAGATTATCGCGGCATTACTTCAATTATCTTTTTGTAAAATTATTTTATATTGTTTTGAATGAGACGCTGAATAATTGTGTTGATAATAACTATATTATGAACAAACTTAAGTTTGTTTTCATTTAAAAAAGTACTATCGATTGTATATCTGTTCTTTGTTCCTTTATTAATAAGATGTTGTCATCAAAGCAGAAGATTGATGCAGCTTTAGTCGATTTTGGAGAGCAGTTGACATAATATATCGAAAAGGTATTTGGCGTAAATTTTACTTACGTTCGGTGTAAATGTGAAATTTGTTCAGATGCTTTGAAGAATCTATGAGAAAGTCATATATTTTAATTCATATTTTTATCATTTTACAACATATTAGTGTTAAGCAGGGTGAACCACTATCACCAGAGATTTTATGTTTTTTTTATCTACATTTTTAAAGAATGAAAATGCTGATACCATTACAATTTATCACATTACTGTTTTCCGGTAATTATTGGCCGACAATGCTTGCTTACTAGTTGAAGAATTGTTGTGAAAACTGAGGAACTAACGGCAAACACTAATAAAACAAGAGTAACGATTTTAACATGTGCACATCAATATAAAAATGTGTAATTTTTTACTTCGACGAATTGTTGAGAGTTCAGACTCCCAACTATGTCAGATTTTTGGTTTCCCATTATATCGGCGGTCGAATCTAGGTCGGGGAAAAAGCCATTGAAAAAATTGAAAGTTCCGGAAGCCGTGACCAATATCTCGCGCGATGAATTTATGCGTAAGTAAGGATATTACGCGTCCTTGAGCGCGACTGCGCAGAAAAGTGTATCCGGTACCGTGAAACATTGTAAAGGCCGGGGAAGTTTGAAATTATTGCGAAATAAAGTTTTAATGTACAGGCAATTTACCATGAAGGATTTTAAAACTTTTTCAACTGGTTGTCCCACAGAAATGCAGGCCTCGTGTACTTCAAGTGGCGCAGGAGTCCGGTATGGCAGGTCACTTGAGTAGGAAAAAGACAACTGATAGGATGTTGGCCGAATTGTATTGGTCTGTCGTGAATAATGACATATCACGATTTTGTTGATCGTGCGATGTTTGCCGTAAAACAGTACAAAAGGGGTATTGAACGTAGTATGCACTGCAGTCATCGAAGACGAGTCCTGTGGCGAACTAAAAGTAGACCCCAGTAAATAAATTCTCCTAGAGTGCCCCATGAGGAAAAAGAAGGAGTCTAAAAGTTCAACGTGTGTTCGAGTAACCCGAAGGTCAGCGTCGAAAAATCCGAGAGATTCCAAACAGGTATCCAGATGTATTCACAGACAGACCAGATCATACTGAGTTACTAAAGCATGAAATAAACTTAAGTACCTCAGAGCCAATTAGAATTAAAGGATATTCAATACCCGTTAATGCACGGGAGACAATCAACGAGGAAGTAAGTAAAATGTTGGATCTGGGGATGATTGAACCTTCAAACTCCATGTATTCGTCCCCAGTGGTGCTGGTCAGAAAGAAAAATGGAACAAACCGTTTTTGCATAGACTCTCGTCAATTTAATAAAATCACCGTAGTTGATGCAGAACCGGTGCCAGATATGGAGCCTTTTTTCAAAATTGGCAGGGCACCAATATATTTCCAAACTAGATCTCACCAAGGGATATTGGCAGGTGCCCGTCACTGATAATGCCCACGTGTTACCGGCATTTGCGATCCCCAGAGGTCTATATAAGTTTAAAGTCATACCATTCGGTTGGGTGCATTCTTCTTATGTGCAAATTGTACGAGTCATGGAAAACGTAGATAGTTTCCTTGACGGTATTCTGATGTACACGCATAACTGGGAAGAGAATATCACAGTATTAAGAACGGATGAACTCCGTTACGGTGTTAGGAGCAGTTTTGCTATAGGAGCAAGAGGGTGTAAAGATATCAGTCACTTATGCAAGTAGGAAATTGCTGCCTCAGAAGACAAACTGCTCCATGATTGAAAAGGAGTGTTTGGCAGTAGTGTGCAAAATCGAAAAATTTCACACATATCTTTCCGGAAGTGAATTTGTCCTTGAAACGGACCACCAGCTCCTCATGTATTTCAACAAAGCGAAAGTCCCCTACCCAAGATTGATACGTTGGGCGTTGACTTTCCAGTCATATAGCTTCCGGATCGAGGCTATCAGTGGGATGGAAAATGTTGGGGCCGATTAGATGAGCAGAGTGTGAATAACAGGTCTTCGTTTTACCATCGTGCTCTAGTAATGTAAACAATGAGTTTAAATTTTTTTTTTTTTTTTTTTTTTGGGGGGGGTCACATCCCGTGATTTTCTAAAAGTGTTTCCACTATTTTTGAGGGGGAAGAACCACTTCCTCAACTACTGCATATAAACAAAAACACCACCATGTTCTAAACCTTATCACTGGTCCATTTTCCTTATTACTGGAGTTTAAGTAAGGTGCACCAGAACTCTGCTGTAACTAACTGCTGAAAAAATAAGATACTAGCATGATATTAAAATCTTAGCACTGGCGTAAATGGGGGCAGTAAAATGCTGCAATTGGGGTTCTTCAGAATCACAGAACAAAATAATTTGAAAATCTTTGAACAAAATAGGTGCCACAGTAAAGCTACATTGTGATCGACTCAACAGTTTGCAGGGGGATGATAGAGATATTCCATGAGCTTAACATAAAAGCAACAATATCAATCTCAAGAGTCAATGTGAATTTGTTTACAAGTTTGGATTGTATTAATGTTACATATTATTAATAATAATTAATAATTAATAATAATTAATATTAATTGTCAAAGTTATGGGTGATAAAAAATAACATGCAAGAGAAAACAAAGGTGGATTTCCAAATTTCAGACATCGAACAAAACATTTACTGCACAGTTTCAGAAAAGATGCTAATTTACAGATTGCATTCAATGATGAAAACATTGAGACAAGTAGTATCAGCCCTAATCGTAAGATGATCCAGAATGTGCAGTACGAGTAGGGGTTAAGTAGTGTATTTTTGATGTGGATATATCCACAACTTTACATTCAGATAAATTTCCGACACAACTCGAAAATCTCATAAACTTTACCAGGTCAATATAAAACGATTCGTCAAAACAGAGATAAAGGTTTTGGAAAACAAAGTTATATGCAAAACATCATATGTTGACTGAGTGTATCAAATAGATGTTTTGAATCAATGCAAAATTTGATATCGATCTGAAATAATTCATACGCTTGAGAGGTTTGAAAATACTTTGGAAATTATTGAAAATAAAAGAATCAGTTGCAGATGGTTGTTCTGTTAGCTTGTCTATCAGGCCAAAGACAATTTGTCAAGTGTAGAATACTCTCCTTCTTCCGTTTAAAATGAATGACGTCGCTATCCCTTCGGGACAAGCCATGATGCCGAGCAACGACGTTGTAGACGGCGGAGACACAACAAAGGTAAACTTGGCAGAGCAGGAAAAAGCTATATTTAAGGCACATCTACTATGATCCTGAAAGTACACTTTCTTGCACAAACATCAATGAATTCTGGGAATCAATTAAACTGGACAAACAGAGAATAACATACTGAATTGAAAGGATGGTTAACTGATCAATCTGCATGTACATTCTATAAGCAAACAAAAGAACGTTTTCCCTATTATAGGGTCTATGTTACTCACAAGGATGACCAGTAGCAAGCAAACATTGTTGACGTGCAAGCGTATCAAACATACAACAATGGATGCAAATACATCTTGAAATTGACTTCTTTTTTTTTTGTTTCAAAATAAGCCTGGGCTGAAAAGGTAACAACAAATAATAGGAGATGACATACACAACGCTTTCACAGACATCTTCAAATAACAGACATCTTCAAATAACGAATACCTGTAGTTTGAGGAGGATAAATAGTTTTAAAACAAGAAAGTCAACGATTTTCTGGACAAGGACAAAAAAAAGAGCACTTTTCAGCATACCTAGACAAAAAGGTATCAGCTGTTGAAAGGCTTAACAAAACGCTCAAACCTAGAATGTAGAAATATTTCACTCAAAACTAAACCAGAAAATGGGTTGATAATTCAAAGATACAATCACCCTCATCATACATTAATGGACATGACTCCAGTTGAAGCGAGCGAGGAAACAAACATGTCAAAATATGGATCAGTCTGTTCTTTGAAAACTGGTACATAAGGAACTCCAAAATTCGAAATGGATGCAACGTTCAGAATTTCGAAAATACTTAACGAGATACAAATTTGACACGAAAACTCAATTTGTCACATGCAGACCATTGAACATTGTTGAAATATATGCTCTGAAATTTGACAGTGTTAAATCAATGAAAGGGCACAGATAAATGTATGGCATGAAAATTTCACAAAATCAACTAAACTGGGAGGTGTGGGTGGCAACTTCTGTAGACGGTATTTCATAATGACAATAGATAGACAAAAACATACAAGAGTTGGACAAATTAGTTGCAGATTTAAAGTTTACTTCCAGATGGAAGCTTGTGTCTAAAATTAATAGATGATGACTATACGTACAAACTGAATAACAACAAAATAGATTTGGAACAATTTAATTCGATCTCCAACAATTTGAAAATTCTACTGTGCCGCGACTGGATATACCTCAAGGGCAAAAATAAATACTTCATCTATATTGGGCAAAAAGAACGTAAAACTGTGAGAAATTGGAAATCCTATATCAGATTTTGTATTAGCCTTTAGAACAGACGGCGGTATCAGAAAGTGTAACAAAAATTTTATAAGAGTTAATAATTCTAGGACAGCAAGGTTATGACACATGACAATATCATGGTAAAATTACAACAAATGCACAACAGATTTGAAGGTGAAATTTGACTATATTGTTGAATGCGACAGCATCCTTATTTCTTTAGGGACATGGTTTAGAAATAAATAGTGTAGCTGGATACAACAATAATTTACAGAAATTAAATTACTCGTTTAAACTGAGGTTAAACCCTACCATCAATACCAATGTAACCAAGAGAAATATTCCAAAAACCAATAAACAACTCATAAAAATAAACAAAAGGAGTGAAAAAACGTTTCCGTTGAAGATGAATGTCCTGGTAGTTGTGTTGTTAGCGTCAAATGACAGTTTGGCAATCGTAATTTAGTCGCTACTTTGGTGGTGGTGGTGGTGGGGGGGGGGCGTTTTAATTGGCCGATATCACAGACAGTTTAGCTGTGCCGGACGTACACGTGCAGAGCACGATCCTTGTCAACATAGCCGATGTCTGCTTCCAGCACATCCCTATCCTGAAAGTACAGTGCTTTCTCAAATTTACATTAATTATGTGAACAAATTAAAATGAGACAAAAATAAAATCAAATACGCTGAATTGAAAGAATATTTAATTCAACAATCTACATATACATTACACAAGCAAGCTGGAAAAAGATTTAAATACAGAAAAGAATTTGAAAGTCACGCGGATGACCAATAGCATGCAGATATTGTCGACATTCAAGCATGAAAAATACAACGATGGATTCCCAAAAAAAATTTGATAGTACCAGAGTCTTCTCAAAATATGTTTGGGCTAAGAAGGTAAAATAGAAAAAAGGGAGATGACATACACGATGATTTCATATAACTCATTGAGAAACAAACAGAAAATATACAGTTTGATGAGGATAACGTGTTTTACAACAAAAAAGTGATGGACTTTTTTAAATAGGAAAACAATGAATACTTGTCAAGTTGCTCAGATAAAAAAAAGCATATGCAGTGGAAAGGATTAACAAAACTGTGAAGACTAGAATTAAGAAATATTTAACAGTTAAAATTTTAAAAAATGGGTTCACGTTTTCAAAAGCTAATTGATGGGTATCAATATACATGACTGCAGTTGCCGCGAGTATACTTAATTTTAAAATTGATGAAACAATCAGAATTTCATAATACAAATCAATAATATACAAATAAATATTTGGAGAGATATACCTTCCTAAAAATATTTAAAATCAGACAAGTAATTCTAAGTGATCCCGTTGTTTACTAACTGGAAGACGTAAAGGGAAAGAATATTGCTGGTCTGTTATCCCAACAAGTGTTGTCTATAAACGATAGTCAAGATCACATATGCAAAGTCGAAAAGATTTTAAAGACCAGAAGAATAGAAGGTACAAAAATAAATGAGAAAAGCACAATACATAGATAGCAGCAGCATGAAAACCTTGAGTTTTTGAAAGATAATGAATTTCTAGAATGTGACAGAAGTGGAAAAATAGTGTATTACAACATGACGGAGGTAAAGCATTTATATCATGTGAATTTGAACTGATCAAGAAACCGTGTTAAAAAAGAAAGTACATAGAAAAACATCACATTTAAAGAACAAAATGGTATGTCACTGAATTGCGTGTACCAAAATGCCTATGCGTTATATACGTACGAAAATATAGATGGGTTTCGTTGTCGCGTACAGCGTTACCCGGGGTGTATGATTTTTACCCTTGGCGATTTAGACAAAAACTAATTTATGTTCACTCACATATCCACGCACAAAGCGTTGGCAGTGTGGAACCCGTTTTACCTCTAGTTCTCTGGCCATAGATGTGACTACGACTATGGTATTTATAGCCCAATTTATCTCTGTATCGAGACAATACAGATGATTCTTGTCCGGAAGTTGTTCACTTTACAGAACCAATCTTCAGTTAAGAGCTGTCACAGGGAGTATGGGTTTTATGTGACCCAGATGTTGCAGTCAGTAGTGACGTTGGTTCGAGGTACAATGCTGGTTAACTCATTGTGAGTGGCCAAAGGTTCTGGACCAACGGACCTGCCGAAGAGGGAGGTTCTTATTTAAATTGTGAAAAATGGAAAAGTCACAGCTGGAAAAAGAATTGGGATTTATCGAAGGCCATGATAATTCGTGTTTTCCAGAAATAGAGCAGAGTAAAAACAGTAACTGAACATAGTCACTGCGAATGCATAATGCAAACAAATAACCAGTAACATATTGATTGAAAAAGAGTTAAAAAAAGCTGGGTGAGAAACAAATCAAGAAAACCCAACGACATCTTTTTAAATTCTAAAGCTGCTTAAATTTCCAAATCATTTTCAGATGTTGTAATTTAGATTGCAACATCACTGATAAAAAGATTCTTCCACTCGACAACTTGGATATTTTTTCAAAATGAGCTGAAAGAGGAGTACGTGACATTAAACGGAATGAGATACTTCACCTAATTTTTGTCATTTAAGCTAGGTTTGCCTCTATCTGCACTGAGTGCTAGATTGGTAGCTTTCAAACATTCAGATTTCAATATACCAAGTGAAAATGTCGAAGACTGTGGAATGCAAAGAGCATATCTCGCCGATGGCGACGCAAAGCTGAATACTGAAAACAATTTGTTTAATAAATACCGGATGCAAACTCTTTAACCAAGATCGTTGCTATATTTATTATTACATGTGTCTCTTTCTAAAATGAGATTTGGTCTAACATCTAAAATAAATTAGACAATTGTGTTTATGATTTCCTCAATGATGAAGATAACAATCTTGAATGATTCCACTTCTTTCTTCGGCTCTTTATCCCAATCCTCGAAGGCATTTTTTCGTGTCTTTACACGTTTATTTGTCCAGTGAAAACATTCCCTACGCTGTTCAGGATCGAATATGAAAGAACGATTGTATCTATTAAGACAAGTTACAACAAGGTACAGATTTGAGTGATAAGATCAAAACGATAAAAGATGTAACATTCGCCAGATTTTAAAGCAGGTTGAATGCAGAAGTTGAACAATCTAAAATAGACAGAAACACATGTGTTGATCCAGAAGTGGTTAATAAAATCGGTATGGTCGAGGTAATATTGACGAAAAATCATAAATCAAATGAGACAAGATTTAAACAAGTGAGCAAGTGATTAAACAAAGTAGTGTGTATACTTAAAACTTAACTGGATAAAAAGAATAATGCATTCAGTGGTAGTACTGATAGATTTAAACCCGAAATAACCAAAACCGTAGAAATTGGTGTAAATAATACCGGGTTACTTGACAGAACAAGAATACTGAGATAAAAAAATCCATAATACCAAAAGTAGTTCCATAAAAGTATTTTTGAAAATAATAATAATTTAAAAAATAATGCACAATGTTTCTTGCTTTCCGATTTTCGAGTTGTGTCGAGTCAGGAGTACCCTAATGATATCTCCATAGCTAGTAGATGTGGTTTTAATCGTTAAAGAAGCACGATCAAGCTCAGTTTTAACTTCTCTTAAAACATACCAGCGATCTTTATAAAGCTGAAATTACACCTGAAAACACAGGTGAAACATATCGATTTAACTCTGTTCCGTCACGTTTCGCTGATTACAAGATACAGACAATAGATAATACACAGCTTTGTCTAATTCGAATAACAAATCTGGCTTATTAACTTGTGTTTGCGTCTTTATGCCCTATTTATATACCCTTTGAGCCACATTTTACATTTTTCTTAGAATTCCATGCAAAAACAAAGTTATTGCTTATTTATTCGAGATTAGAAAAAGATTCTAATTTAATCTATGATGAAACTGATGGTGTTTTGCTATATGTATTAAACAGTTTAAAAGAAACACGCCCATATTAATATTTCAATAATTGGACAAAGAAGGACCTCATAATGTACCGTCAGCGGGAATAATCAGATCCGGCAGCGGTATTACAATTTGTTACTTAGACATTCGCCATATGTCTACAAGAGCAGCTATGATTGGAGGAGCAATAAATAACTGTCTAGCATTTAAGAAACTTTCCTTTCAAGTATTTTGATCCAGATGGAGCTGGCGAGAAAAGGATTGGACACAAAAAATATTTAAAAAGCACCAGAGAAAAACTTCAGAATTCAATGAAAACAGATTATAGGCACTTGACTGCTTGAATGAAAGATTGTGAGAACAAGATTTGGTGACTCAGTGCTTAAACAACCTAAACAATGCGTTTTTTTAATACCCTGTGCTCATGATGTTGATGAATGAAATGATTAAAATGATCGTGATAATAAGGCAAACCTTAAAAAAACCAAAACAGCCACAACCAAATAATTGTTAAAACCTTCTGATAACCAAGTATATTACGTATACCATTTCATTCCACTTGTGATGGGTGTTGGTGTGTATGTTACTGACAAGTTTCTGTGGGTTCCTATTTTAAGCACATTAAACCGTCAAAATGTAGACGTACGATAAATACAACATTCTTCACGAGCTGAAAAAACCCCAGTAAGTTAAATACCTCACTCCGTCACGTCATTGCATCACACTCTCTCCTGTGACGTCATTGCATCACACTCTCTCCCGTGACGTCATTGCATCACACTCTCTCCTGTGACGTTATTGCATCACACTCTCTCCTAACAGCATTTAACTCGAACAAACTTTACAAATAATAATACCAAAACTAACTGCAAATGTATTGACTGTATGTGCTAGTTTCTTGGTTTCGTTCAATATGAAAGTAAAAGGAGATGCTGACAGTGCAAAAGTAAACAATTTGGATTGAATACTCGTGTAGGACACTATCATATCTCATCGAAGCGATGGTCATATCAAATTAAATGACAACATTTTCATGGAATACAACGATTTTGTAGTTACCTGAATCGATTGGAACCATAAATAAAAAAACAGAAAATTAAGATTGGGAGCTGCTAATGTGCAAAATACCGGTATTGAAGCTGTAGAGTTTACGGTATATGGAAACAAGTTTAGGATACAACTAGGCTTTCAGATGCTAACAGATCAATGTCTCTGTATCCATGTGTTTTCTTCAGAATTTCAGAGTTAGCATTGCCCTGGCATAAGCAGCTGAAGTGATAGAAAGAAACCAGCCGAACAATCAACTGGAAACCAATTGTCTACAGTACAATACGATTTCATCCAAAACCTTTATGCAATCGGTAAATGACAAATATAGAAATGGAATTGTTTTCTTCAACGACTATGTCATTATGGACAAACTTGTCGATGTACCAGTCAATACAACTTTAACTAACCTGGCACATAATTCTCTCAGGATAAGCTTAAAGGGTGTTTTGAAACTGTGCAAAAAGAGTCTTGAAAGTGATTCTGAAACGTTTTTCAACTCAACTCAGCAATAGAAAAATAAATCTGTTATGACTAGAGAAGGTCTGCCAAACATGATTTATTCTCTGGGTTTCCAATGGAGACGACAGTTTATAGAAGCCACTAAGTATTTCTTGGACGTACAAGAAAACTTAGTAACCTAAATTTGAACAACTTTTGCACTCAGATTCATTGTATCTGGCTTGATTTGAGAACTGATTACATGGTAGCGGTCTTAAATTAGCGAATTGCAAAAAGGTAGCCACCTACAAATAAATAGAAAAGAAATTATTAATGCTCACACGGTGTATATATATTTCATGTCAGATGCTCGGGTTGACATAAGAAACAATCAGTTCAAATCAGTTCTCTTTTAGTCGTGTATAAATGTATTTGAAATAACCACATAACATCGTAATTTAGAGAGCGACTGTTTGTGAAAAAAACATTCTTTGCACTAAATCTGATTGTGTCCACCTTTTCTGTGGAACAAGAGTGATGATCGAAAGTGGTTACTCAAATATAACAAGTTAATCACTCTAGATCCCGAGAATAACACACATAGGTTGCTAGAGTTACTGGTTGATATGTACCAAGGAACAAATACTTTTGTTTCTAATTGCTGATTGTGGGAATCTTGACAATGTAAAAAAGTAAGTGACTAACCTAACCAATTTAGCTTTAAGCAGTAGACATTTTGATATATCAGTATGGGTGATCGTACAAAGGTACAACTCTGCAATCAAAGATTTCAGAGAAAATACGCGTTTTGTTGTCGTCTTTTAAAGCAAGTTTATATTTTTAAGCAAAACAAGGAAACAAACTTTTCCCGAGACTCGAGTTTCTTTTGGATTATATCGTAGACATGCGTGCATAGCACGAATATATGGTCCTTACTTACCACATCTACTAGTTATGTATTTCGTATTTTAAATTATTTTTGATCACGAATATTTTATTCCTTTGCAAAAAAAAAATTTGATTGTTATCAATCCTGAATGAATACACTTTTGACCTAAATCCCCCCCCCCCCTCCAAAAAAATCTCTGATTGGTGTGATGGATATTTCATCTTTGAATATTCGAACAACTATTTTATTTGCTTGAGACCTGTCATAGATGCAATCATTTGGATAGTCATTGGTATCATAGAACTTGATGTCATCCTTCATCACCTCTGTTAAAGTTTTCTGTCTCAGCATGATTGCATAATGAATATGTATCGGTACAAAGTAAAATTATATTTTCACTTTATTTACTTTATAGGTTATTGGAATATAATTCGTACATCAAACATTTAGATAATTCTAAGACCGTAAAACCATCATAGACTGATTTGATTAATTTTGTTCTTTCTCCTCTTCATATTTAGGAGAACCATATCGTCATCAATAATTGTTCACCTGATGAATGATAAATCTTTTTGGCATTTAAAAAGTGTATTTTCGTACGTACATATTTTTACTGTTGTAGTCTTACTAAGATCCTAGAACTGTTTCAAGATAATTTTAAGAAGTTCTTTTCAAATCACTGTTAGTATTTTGTCTTATGCTCGTATCCAGTTCAAATAATCTTTGAAGCCAAGGTTGCTGTTCAAGCAAGACAACTCTGTGTATTTTCGTTTAGTAGTATTTTTTTTTTTTTTTTTTTTTGTAAATGTATCACATACTTGTTTTTATTTTTCTATGCACATAACAACTTTGGTTTAGTTGGGTTTGTACCCTTGTAATCATTTATCAGTTTCTTTTGCAATAAAAATAATAATAATTTCTTCTGGACATATCGTTTATTCAAATTTAATGGTACTTTCCATATTTGTAGTTATTAGTATCGCTTGAAGTAAATATGATGAACATGTCAGGGTGCTTGGACTTCTCTTGCTATTTATGGTTTGGTGCCTACCGCTCTCTATCCCTTCTAGTATTTCATAAACATTTACAGATATAATAAATTTTCTTTTTTTAAATTTGCTTATGTTTTCAATTTTTAACGGGCATCGGTTAAACTAACCTGAGTACTTACTGAAATTGTATTTGTATGGTCTATGTTCATGATCGTTTGGTGTATTTAACACATATTATATCCCACAGAATAAAGAAGGAAAAAAATGCCCATTGTTTTTACATTAATGCAAGCTTTTTTTTTTTTTTTTCTTTATCCATTCAGGCAAATCTATATGTGAGTTTCCACTGAGCGGTTGATATCTCCGTGTTAAACATTCAATTTTATCGAACATCATTTCGTACTTTCGCTTATTTTCTGACCTAATTTGGTTTGTCCAATGACATGTAAACTTTCAATGGCATCATTCATTTCACCTCTGTTCATTATGTTGCAAGTCCGTCACACAAACGTTCAATGGCATCATTCATTTCACCTCTGTTCATTATGTTGCAAGTCCGTCACACAAACGTTCAATGGCATCATTCATTTCACCTCTGTTCATTATGTTGCAAGTCCGTCACACAAACGTTCAATGGCATCATTCATTTCACCTCTGTTCATTATGTTGCAAGTCCGTCACACAAACGTTCAATGGCATCATTCATTTCAACCTCTGTTCATTATGTTGCAAGTCCGTCACACAAACGTTCAATGGCATCATTCATTTCACCTCTGTTCATTATGTTGCAAGTCCGTCACACAAACGTTCAATGGCATCATTCATTTCACCTCTGTTCATTATGTTGCAAGTCCGTCACACAAACGAAGGACGGTTTTGTCACTGGTCCCGTTAAAAACGTCTTTCTTGTCTAAATCCCAAGTTTGACAAAACTATAAACGTATAAGAATTGCATACTGGAACTGCCATATGCCGTGTTTAATGTTGCAGGTTTTGATTAGAAATTGTCCCCCAAACGCCAGCGTGAAGAGAGAGAGAGAGAGAGAGAGAGAGAGAGAGAGAGAGAGAGAGAGAGAGAGAGAGAGAGAGAGAGAGCAGTGTTTAGAACACCCCATGAAGCACAAATAATATATGTTGATGGAGGCTTGCCCACAGAAATTCCGGGACCCTGGGCAGAGCAGTCATGGGTTCAAAACCTAGTTTACATTTTTGTATAAAACCTGTGTACAGTTTTGCATATAAAACTTGTAGTAATCTGCCATAACTTAGACTCTTGCAAGGAACACATTAATATTTACTACAAAGATTAATTAATATTTTATAAATGAGGTGGCAGCGGGGCCCTAGAAATCGCCGAGCCACAGGGCAATTGTCCCCCCCCCCTCTCTTGGCGAGTCTGTGTTGATGATGTGTTAACGGCCCCTAAACCAATCTAAGAAAATTTGAAAGTACACGTCCCCAAATTGTATTGCTCAGCTTTTATTCAGTAAATTAAGCACCAGTTAGATCAAAGACTAGTGTTATCTTTCACTCATTTTTCGTGCAGATCAAGCAGAGCGTTGTTTTTTTATATATTATAATAGCTTTTTAAATGTTCAGCGTATTGTCGGCTCTTCGACTGCAAACACCAAGCAAACTTTTGCAAGTATTGTTTCTTTGTTCTTTGGTACGTGTTGCCACCGGTACTAAACCAACTTCATTTTATAATAGGCATGTCCACTTCCGGTTTAGAAAACGAGGCAGAACGAAGCTACTTCGCTAGCTAGCGGGAAATATTCAAAATATATCCCCTTCATTTTCCATGCATATTGCATTTTCACCGGTCTTGATCAGCGAAAAAGTATGCACTTGTTGTTATGATTTATTTGCAGTTTATTCGTTGCGTAGAATCTTTAAAAATGCATGAATTGCGCACCTCAGTGTGGTCGATACTCGGTTGCATATGTGCATTCTCAATCGATTGGCAAGCTTCAAAAGCAAGTCAGACTTCATATAGTGTCTGCCCATTTAACAGAAATTAGGTTTTTATGAAATTCCTTTCAAAGAATGTTTTGTGCACAAATGTATTGATTGTTTCATTCAATAGCCGACTTTATTGTTTCCACAACGCTGAAGCTAAGGGGGATAACTACGAGCTTCTCACACTGGCATGGTTACCAATTATCGTGATATACCAGTTATCGTGATTGTCCGCACATGGACAGGGCTTGTACCTTTGTGGTGATGTTAAATGTGCTCAACTGTTATAAAATAAATCTCCCAAACTCGCCGTGTACATTTTAATTAACACCTGTTCTTAGCTCCAAGGACCTCCTGTCTCTTGAACCCCTATCTTCATCAGACTTAATAAAAGCACTCAATATTGCTACAGTTTGCGTGAGAATTATTCATTTGTTTCAGATATTTTGAAATTTAAATTAGCTTTCATCATGTCCTTATATGGTACAAAAAAAAAACAAGGCTTTTTCAACAACAAAATTTATCTGAATAAGGTACATGCGATTATGCACATGTTTTTATGGTTAAAATCTGCAGTTTTGATATTAGATAATAGGACCTTGATTTTTTTAAGGATATGTATGCAGTATCTTCAAACTTGCTGACAGTATGCAGAAAAAACTCCATTGGTAAAATATAGGATCATTTTAATACTCTGAAGGAGGTAGAGGTGCTAATATTATTATTATTGTTCCAAGTGAACAGCTTGGTTAAGGTTAATCCCATGCAATGAATTTGGAGCCCCAAATACATCTCGGTAATCTTGACTAACTTCATCCAAATATGTGTTGAATCGGTCTATTTATCAGAAGATGTGAATGCCATTTGCTAAACTGTAGCTTAGGGAAGTATTTGAAGCTTACCGAACAAGATGAAACAGCTGACTCCTTCAACCACAAACTATTTCATTTGCCTAGAAATAAAAGTGCATGAGGATTTATTGTAATCAGCAAATATCAAAGTCACCTTTACTAAGATGTTGCGGAATTAACATAGGCCAAACTGTTCACTTGGAATGGAAATGGATACCATAGTGTTTTCATGGAGGTGCAGAAGGTTGGTTTAAAAATTCATAATATTTTAAAGAAATTAGTGATTTTAATGCAGATTTTAACAAGCCACAGAGGGTTCCGGAGAAAACTATAAGTCACACATGGGGGGAGGGGGGATGCCAACTACACTTAGGGGAAAATGTTATACTTTTGCCTGTAAAGTCACTCTCTCCTATGTGTAAATACCCTTATTTGACATTGGATAAAATGTAATATCATACCTAGATGTGAAATGGTAATCAAGGGGACTAAATGCAAACGGCAAAATTTAGTACTAAGTCATATGGTTTTGCATAAAGTTTGGTGCACATTTTCAGCTATGAACATGTGATATGAACTTCCATTTGATGTAGGTTAATGTTTAGTAATTTATGTTTATTATGCCATTGTTTTTATGCTGCTGATTTGAATAAAAGATGTTTACCCAATAATTACTAAATTTGCAAATCACAAGTGCTTGCAAGAAATAATTGAAGTTAATTTTGAATCTTGATAACTGGTACAGTGACTTAATTTTCAACATGGGAAAGTAGGTCATTCTTGTGGAGTAACTATTGCCAAACTTCATGAAGGGTTTAAACCAAGTTTTTCTCCAGGTGAAAAAGAGAACTCTTTACCTAATACATATTAAATGATTCATGATTTATCTTTTAAAACAAGTAACTGATAGTTGGTTTGTATTGTTATTACATCTACTTATGGGAATAAACAGGAGTTATTGAGGTTGCTTAGGCTGCTAGCCAGTTTTGCACTTGATTTTTGTTCTCAGCCTTTTATTGTGCTTTTATTTTCCATTAACTTTACAGAAGCTTATAGTCCATATTTCGAACAAATAATTTGACGCAGATTTACATATATATACTGCTGTCCTACCAGTTCTTATCAAGAACACCAACATTATTTAACTTTAAATAAAATTTGTGAATATTTGAACTCCTAAAGATAAAAATTAGTTTACCTTTTCATTCAAAACAAACTACTGCATAAACTTATCTATTACAGATATTTTCATTCTTGCTATGTGGGCTGTTTCTGAATATACCGTATCTTAAATCATGGCACTATAACAGATTCATTTGATTGATTTGTTTTATTTCGTTGAGCGCATATCCTGTTAAGTTTGTATGCTTAATTATCTTACAAGTGATAATCGTGAAATGATGTAACCTACATCTGTAGTTGTCCAATGTATTGCAAACTGCAGAATCTGAAAATAATGTTAAGTTGACATTATCAATGTATTAAATGCATTTATTGCTAATTTAATTCTTAAATACATTCATTTATTTTGCCTTCTATTATATGTACATGTCGTAAAATAAATGTTCTTTATTATTTCCCCATATTTGTGATATATTGTGCATGCGTGAATTCTGCACTTGCTTTCTCCTTCCGAAAGTCATGTAATCAAGGCAAATTCATTTAGATTCAGGTCTGCTTTTGAAATAAACATGTTTTCACTTTGATCTTGATTATTTGCTCCAAGGCTCACAAAAGAGAAAATCAGTTGACTATTTTCATAAATTTCATTTGGATTGAGCACATATGTAAGATTCTTTTTATATAAGATAATGAAAAGTACTAAATTTATTTGATGAAACTGCAGATTTGTGTTGTATAATGACTGAAATACATTTGGAATCCTTGGTCACTATGCCTTGATATTACATGACTTCATCATCTCATTTGTGCCATAATGAAATGTTTTTGTATGTGCATTATGATATGGGCATATGATCTAAATAACACAGTAGTTATGTGATAGAATCTTCTTTTAAAGTATGTATAATGCAGAAAATGTGCAAAGTTCTAGGACTTTTCTAAGATCCTTTTTCTTTTCTCTCATTGACACTATCACATATTAAAAACGTGTTGACCTACATGGTTTGTCAGGTGAATTACTGTTTGATGTAATCCTAGTGGTATGGATTATTAGGGTTTGAAAGCACCTTTGCTCAAAATTGGTTATATGGTGCCACTTAAAAGTAAAGTTCAGAAACTGTAAAAATGAAGGATTCCACAAAAACTTTGGAAGATAAACCTTTCCAAATAAATGTAAACATGGAGTGCTACAAGATCGAAGATTACACAAAAGATGTAAATGTATTGTACGATGTATAAATGTTCCCAGTGGACTGCTAACCAATTAACCAATTAGACTGCAAGTCACCAGACAGTCATTAACAAGTCACCTCTGTACTGCTTGTTTGCCTCAATCTTTATTTACGTGACTCTGACACCTGTGCAGTTTTTCATATATAACATGTACAAACACATCTTCCTATAAGTCAGAGCTCTGTATACACCTTTGACACTGGGAGTTCAGGACCCTCAGTCTCCAGAAATTAGGGGTCCTGATTGGAAAATTGAGAGTCCAGGTGAGACAAGAGCACATCCGTTAGGAGTGAAAAATCATGACGTTCAAGAAATAAAAACTTTGGTATAGTAAATCTTGTGTTAATTATTTCTGTCTTTTGATCTAGTTTCAATTTTTGCTTATGTAATTTTGAAGAATTCATTATTTATATTCATGTAATTTTTAGGGGTGAAACAATTCATCGATGTATTGGTAAATTTACCCATATTGATAAAGAGCTGAAAAATGAATACAAAATGATACTTACCCTATACAAGTTACTTTATTCTTCAGCAGTCATGAAAAATTAATAGTCATTTGTGTTTTTGTTTTTTAAATTGAGCGTTCGTCAGAGAGTCATCACATGCACAGGTGCTCATTTCTTTCGGTAAATATGAGAAACTATTGACAACACCCACTCCTCTTCTACAAATTAACACAAGGTGACTAACTCGCGCAATTCAAAATCGGCCTATCCCCCACCGCTGCCTCAGTAATTCCATGCTAAATTTTGTTGTCCCGTCAACGCCTTTAGCCACTGATAACACATATATATCAACATAAAGGAGACATTCCAAACTCATTCCCCATGTATGATTTAAGTACTTTATTAATTATTGAATAACCAATTTGACATGAAGTTTCTCTGTTGCTTTATATCTTCTCTACTTGGATCAATTTTGGAGGCCTATGCTTCCAGTGTGTCAAGCAGTGAAAAATGCTACATTTAATTGTGACTGGTGGTTATTGTTTGTTCCAGACTAGGGTAAACAATAACTGCCAGTCAGAACTGAATTTAGCGTATTCACTGCATGACACACTGGAAGTGTAGTATCCAAACTCAATCCAAGTAGATACAAAGCAACAGTGAAATTTCACGTAAAAATGGCTATTAAATGATCAGTAAAGTACTTAAATCATACGTGGGGAACAAATTTGGAAGGTCTCCTTTACAACGATATATGTTATCAGTGACTGAATGTGTTGATGGGAGAAAAAAATTAGCATGGAATTGGCAAGGGGGACAGATTTCGAACCACATGAGTTACTCACCTGGCATTAATTTGTAGAAGGGGAGTTGGTGTTGTTAATAGTTTTCCTTTTTCACTGACAGAAACAAGTGCCTGTGGTTGAGGCAGTTGTTTTGCATCTGCAGGAAGTTCAGTGTAATGGATTACATTATTAGTCATCACCGCACCTGCCCCAGGACCTGATCTAGATAAGATTTTCTTTGCACAAGGAAATTGTATTATTTGTTCTGTTTTGAAGACAAAACCATAATGCCTTCCAAACTTAAGTGAAGATGTGACATTGGTAATAAAATTGCTTTTAAAACATTCATGCAATGCAAAACAACGGGTGTGGTGACCAAGACGAGTCCTGCATCCGATCAAATGGAGCAGCCTGAAATGTCCATAAAGGTTGAATTAGATTCAGTGATGACTAGCAGGTAGTCAGTTTGGAATTATTTTTGTTATCTTTTCAAGGATGAGAATGGTATATGAACAGATGATAAGTCTTGGTATGTCTTTAATCTGCATACTAGAAATATGACCAATATGTTGACACATGAAATGGCACCACCCTGCCACTGACAATCATTTTAAAGATGATACGACCTTCAAGTTGACATGAGTATTGATATTGTATTGTATTATAGGTTGTATATTGATGCACAGCACATGTGTGTCGTTTCACCCCTAGTAATTATTCTTATTGCCATCTAGGTATATTTTGCTCATAACCTGCTAGGCAAAATGCATATCCACAAAAATTACAGTTTCATTAAACTGGGTATCCATGAGATAGTTATTAAGAGTCCATAGGAGTGCAGTCTTAGAACACTGAGGGTCCAAAACTAATATTTAAAGGTCTTACAGAGATCTGTATAAATATGTAATTCATTGTGCCCAAGGTATGGTAAAATGGATACTCAGTAGTGTCCTGAAGTATGCATGCAAACTATTCATGTAAATATATAATGATAAAGTTATTATCATAATGAGTAATATAAGTATATTAGTAGGTTACTTATGTGCCAGAATACTTGGATAAGTTTCTTTTTGTTACCATAAATCACAGTGAAATATATATATCAATTATTTCTTCAGATGACAGGAAGCACAGGCTGAAACGGAACTGTTAGAACCAGTTTGTAACCACAACACTATATGTTTATAAATCAAGACTAACGAGATAAAGGGATCATGTCAAAAACTGACAAGCAACCACAGAATGATAAAGGAGAAGACAGGTTTGTATTTACAAGTCAAGATCACATTTAAAGGAAATCTCTGCACAATTTTCGTGAATTGAATGGCAATATATTATAGACTTGTATACAGTACGTGCATCACGTTTTTGGGAAAATCCATGTTCCCATGGTGGACAATAATCCTTTTCACGCTGTGTCCATCATGGACTAGATATAGTGGTCATTGTGGATTGTGCATGTTGTGACTCATAGTGGACAGATTAAGTTTTATTACCCATTTGAAAGTCGCAGCAATAAAATTATGTAATAGTGGATGCCCACTACCTTGCATAGAACTTACCTGTTGGCTCAGCTACAGTACACAGTGCAGAATGCTCTTTTTAAGTTGTACACAATGCCATTTAATATTCAAAGACTTGCCCACTAAAATGCATTCACATACTTGTATTACAAGAGATGAAAGATAAATTTCTGAGCAAAGAGTCATGAGACTATTTAGGTGCTTCACAAATTGTACAAAGTTTAATGATAGTAATTTTAATGAGAGAAAGAGGGAGATTCTGTCTTTAAACAAACAAAAAGAAAAAGAAATCACTCGTAAATACATGTTTTAGCGGGTTTCATTCCGTTATTAAAATAAAAGAATGCGAGAAATGCTGTGATTTATTTTTTTCATTCCCCCAGTCACTTTTAAGTTGTTTGCTGAACATGTTCCCACACAATGAAATATACACTGCTATCCAATATACAACCTCTACTAGTCCAGCCTGTTTAGTACTTGTGACTCAAGTATACATGTCCATGCAACACATTTTCTCAGGTTAGGAATCAACAATGAAAGCAGGGTCTGACCTTAAGTATCAGTTAATGAATACTGGTATGCTTTGTACATATTACATGATGATTGACACATGTTACACTATTTTTTACCACAGGTTTGGTTTCTAAACCAATGTATCCCCAGACATATACATGTACACGCAGATTTAAGCATCAGGGGTGCATTTACTCTCAACCACAAAAGTGAGTGGGTATTCTGCAAGCCCCATCCTAAGGGCTTTATCAGAATTTAAAAAAAATGTGCATATCAACAGACCATCCCTAATCATATCACAATGTTTCAAGTCTCTATCTTGAACTGTGTAGAAGGAGTTGTTTGACATTACTAACACATGGGAACACTGGCAGGACTTCAAAATCTCTGCCTTTTCTCTCAAGGGCATGATAATAAATAATAATAAACAATTCCTGATAATAAATGCATTCCAGCCATATTTAGACACACAACAATGCACAGATAAAGAACAAGGTCAGATATTTTCTATCAAAAGTAACACCATATATACTCGGCTATAAGTCAGATCCAACTGCAAACTGAAATCTAACACTGCATAATTTGCAGGTAGATCAGGGTGTATCCAGTTTGTTAGGAGTAATCAGTAGAACAAAACAGACCTTATCTGCTGGCTCATTATGCGATGGCAGATCAGGATCTATGTTGTTTGCAGTTGGACCCGACTTATACGTGAGTGAAGACAGTAATGGTGATCAGTAGTGGGCCATCTATTATGTAAAGAACATGTGACAAATACAAACTCACATACATTCACATACAGGATCACATAAAATCCTACCTTGTCACAGAAATATGTGAGGATAATGAACCTAGATAAATTAATGTTTGCTGTAGATGAATACACTGAGAGATCAGAATATCTTTTATTATTTATATACAAATTATAAAATATTTGTTAAAGGAATTAAGGAAATGTTTTACTGTGCTTGTGAAAGTAAATAACATTATTAAATTTAGTGGTTATTTCTAGTAATAATTGGAAAAATTTTGTATTGAAATTATTCAAATCTTTTGGGATGTCACTGTACATTGGCAGGATTTTGTGAGAAGTGGTGCAACTGAGGGGAGTATACGAATTCTTTCATGCTAAATTCTGGAACTTACTGAAGAGAATGGAATTTCGATTTATGTTTTAAGGCACAGCAACACAAGTAGGTTATTCAATTCCTAGGCAATATCAGTAAACAGCCTTGACCAAGGATACACCAAAGTAGACAACCCAGGCTGATCCAATTGTAGGATTCGAACTCAAACCTTTTGGTTATGAATCCTGGATGCAATCCACTTAGCCACTGCCTCTCCTATGTAATTTTGAAAACACGTGAACAAATATATACTGAAAGCACATATACACAGATATGTACTGAAATGATTATAAATGTAAACACATGTACACAGATATATACTGAAATCTATTATATATTAAAGCACATGTACACAGATATATAATGAAATGATTATAAATGAGAATGAGTGTTCTGTTCACAATTGTAAATTGAAAGTTTTACTACAGTAGAACAGCCATCATGAAGACACTTTGGAGGCACATTTTTGTCAGACTAATTCATTTTCCAAATAGTTGGTGATTTATACAGAATAAATTGTGTATCATGGCAACACTCAATTTTTCTATAACATCGTAAAGTCCAGAGAAATTGTGTCCATGTTATCATTGCTTTCAGGCATTCTGGTATCTTCTGTGTCGGATACAGAATGTCAGTAAAATTACTTGAAAAAATTACAATCAATCTAATGATATTGATCCCATCTTAAAATCCAATAGCTTTCCCTGCTAAATGTTGTTTACAAATCAGATTTGTTTACTTTTAGATCTGGACGTGCAGTCAAGAGGAAGGGTATGCCAGAGTCAGATGTGGATGAAATAAAGAATGGCTCACCAGAACCTACCAAACAGCTCCGAAAATGTGAGAAAGCTGGGTGTCCTGCTAAAATCCCCATCTGTTTTGCCAGGTCTTCATCAAGGTACCTTTACCAATCTTAGATCAGGGTTGAATTATTATAAGTACAAGGAAAGAAATGGCACTGTTCATAATTTATTAATTTATGAACTCACCAATTTTCATTTATTTATTTATTAACTGACCAATTTTCATTTATTTATTTATTAACTCACCAATTTTCATTTATTCATTTATTAACTCACCAATTTTCATTTATTTATTTACTAATTTATGCATCTCGTGAATTCAGTGACAATCGGTAAGTGTGGTAGACAGAATAAAAGAAATTAATAAAAGTTAGTACCTTTTTATGCATATACTTAATTTTTAGATAATTATTGTATTCATGACATACTCCTTTAATTGTAGGTTGTTGATCTGATGTTTGATATTCTGTCTGTAAGTCTGTACTGCACATACAGACTTTAAGTCTGTAGGTGTTTTCACCGACATCCATATGTATACATTCCAATTTGCTTTCACTTACATTTACACTGTATAAAAGTATATAAAGGGTGGGTGTTTATTAAATACAGTAGATGCAGTCATGTTTTGTTTTGAATTGGAGGGAAAGAACTCTTTTGATATGGCGTATGAATACTATGGCTTCGATATATCCCTATGCATTATCAAACTTGTTCTTTCAGAACAAAATACATACCGTATATACTCGCTTGTAAGCCTGGTCCAAATCCAAACAACATCGACCCTGATATGCCATTGCATAATGTGCCGGCAGATCAGGGTCTATGTTGTTTGTTCTACTGATTAGTCCATCTGCATTATGTGATGGCAGATCTGGGTCTATGCAGTTTGCAGTTAGTATCGGATTATAATCGAGTATATACAGTATTTAGTTTTGTGTATTTATCAGATATTGAAGATTTCAACTATCGGTTTGATTTTGCTTTTCAACATTACCCACAATAACAGATTTCAAGTAAGTTATATCTGTAACATGCCTAGTCAGCTACAAATAAGGTAACTACCCAGTTTATACCTTTTTAAATTTTCTTCATAATTGTCATATAGTCATGCAATAAAATTAATTATTGTAATTAAAAGAATTTTAAGAAAGTGTTGAACTGAATCTCTAATTTTAGGTGCACAGGTAGTGGTTACACCTCCCGCTGGTATCATGTGACTTCGGGTGAACATTTCTGCAATGAGTGCTTTGATCATTTCTACAGAAGGTAAAGTGTGTGTTCCTGTGTATTTCAAGTTTCTCCATTACACCCAGATTAGCGTAAAAATACTCATTTTTCAGTGTGGACACATAAAATATACAGAAAGATAGTCCTGAGGACACATACAATTTTCTCAGATACACTAAATGTCCATTATTTGACAAGAATCAACTGTTTACATTCTCCAAGAGTGACCAGTTTAATTTCATGCAAAAATATATAATAACCGTGTAAGGGCTGTTCCAGTAAAACATACTTGGGACCCAGAGAAGGCACTGTAAATGTAGAGTAGTCACCCATTGATGCAATTAGAATTTTGTATAATTTTGATATGAACTCTTTGAATAATCAGAGTACCCTATCATATATTTTTTTTTAAAACTATTTTTCCTGGGTACCGTGTATGTTTAAATGGAACAGCCCTTATAGGATTTCTTTACTCTAACTGCACACTATTAGGCCAAAAAATAAAATTTGTGTTTCCTATTGCACTGGTTTTAAAATTAGGGTAGGCATGCAGGTAGTTTTTATTTTTTTAAATTTTTTTTAACATATATAAATTACAATAATATTTCAATGGGGTCACCTGTTTCAGATGGTGATTTATTTCAGTTTAAACAAAAAAAATTGCAATAGGTATGTTCATAGTTGCTCCTGTTGTCTGCTGAATTAGATTGCAAAGCCACTTTTGACTACTAGCGTAATATATTTTTCCAGATGGATTGATAACAGGAGATAAATTTTTGATGGAAGAAATTTGCATAAATAAATAATTTAGCATTACTTCAAGTAATTGTTATTTTAAAAAGAGAACTAATTAAGAGAAAGATGAAAATATTCATTAAACACTGTAAACAGTGTTTTTATGACTGGTACGATTTTGCTTCAGTCAGATCAAAAAGAGTACAGTTACTGTGATAGGCACCCTACTGATAAACAGAATGGTGGCTCTAATTATCTTGTAAATTAAATGGTTCATGAATAAGTATGGTTGACTGGATCTGGTTCATAGTCTTCACAATTAATTTTTCAAGCCAATGACCCACTGGGCCAACAAACTTCCTAAATGCACTGGCCCAAACTAAATTTTAATGGCCCAAAGAAAAATCTAAATATTAAGCTTACCATAGTATTTTCTCATAATAACCTTAGACAGACTTTAATCAAATGTGTATTGTGTTAAAAATGAGAAAAGCATTGTATTTTTCTTCTTATATATTCCCTCATAAAAGAATATATCATAGAATTAACAAGTTCTTCTGACATCTCCATTTCATAATCAATATCTTCATCACTTCATCAATTGTCAAACTGCAAAATCTTGGATGTCTCCAACTTCTTTACTACACTTTGTCTGACAGTATTGACTGTGGCAGTTACAAATATGGCTGCTGCCTTGTCATTCAAGTAGTTTGAACCAACTTCAAGGCCTTTTGCCTTGTCTAAGCGGCATATAGTTCTATCGAGGTTAAAGCTCAGATGACATTTTGCAAGGGTATATGCAGTTCTAAATTTTATAACCATTTTGTCATATTCTGCTTGCTTTAACTTGAATAAACAGATCTGCTGCACTAGTCGCTACTGGTTTGGATGCAGCTTTTAAAAGAGAAATACACTTTGTACGCATTTTAGAAGTCTGGTGAGTTTTGATGGCATCAGTTTTGAAGTTGTCCGTTCCTTTGACAAATGGTGAGGGTTCATCAACTGTTGAATTTGTTTTACATGAAGAAGAGTACATGATTTATTTCCCCTCGTCATACCTCAGCCATTCAAATTCTTTCAACCATTTGGTTGAAAGGAATGCCGTCACCTAGTTTGTTCATAGAATCGTTTAGCTTGCCGAGAATGAGAATCATCTGGCATAGACATGGGCCTTTTGCCAGGTCTGGCCCCCTCAAAATGTTGTAGAAAATTCATTCATGGTAACAAATTGAACATGCTGGTTACAAATACCGAAACCAGAAACAAAATAGGATGATGTCACGAAGCATAGAATTCAGATACTTAGTAACTCAAATAATTCAGCGCCCTCTATACATCCACTACGTGAGGGCTTGAATGCTCCATACCTAATAAGTGTGTCACATGCTGTCTGAACTAGATAGCCAATCGGATACATCCAATAAGTATGGTACTGATGAGTCTTCACAGTACAAATATCCAGATCGATATTGAAAATTAAAAATGAAAGACGAACCATTTCAATGTAAACAATTTACCTGTATATGCTCCATTGCACATGTTTAAAATATTTTTCTAACTCCGCCTTCTTTTCGCTCAAAACTGTAAGAAAATAATGTACCCAAATAATCCAGTCATTATTTTCCACCTCTCTCCATTCCCTACTAGAGGACACTGAATTATTCCAATTAGGAAATAATAACCATACTATAATTTCTGGTGTGACCTCTGACCAGTGATAAGTTCTTTAAATTCATACATCTTCTACATTAGTTGCTGTATTCAACTAAACCTTTGGTACATTATTGATATATGCAGAGATGCTGCCAGGGAGCGTGAATCGGGCAAAATTTGTACGAATTCGCGCACTTGAAAAGTAGCGATGCGTGAGAACTCCTGCAAATTAGTTTAAAGTCGCGCATATAAAAATGTACTCTGCGCAGTATACAATTTTTATTTAACTGTTGACCCTTAAAATGCTTGTTGGGTCATAAGTCGCGCTGCCATTAGAGTTCTTGTAGCGCTTGTCTCATTATCGGTCTTCTTTCTGGTAGGCAACTGTTTACACATCGTTCAGCTTGATATGAAAGGTTGTTAAACTAAATTTGATTGGCACATTTGACCCTGGAACAAGCATTGTCGAGTTTTAACCTTGCATTCATGAAGGAAATTTTACAAATGCATGTTTTATGTAAGGGCCCCTATAAAATTCAAAATGGCTGACTCCCAACTTGGTTCATCTTCAGATGACGATTTCGTTCGGCAAATACTGGCCGATGATAGCGATGATGACAATGATTTTAAAAGTTTTGAAGTATATGAGATTATTGGAGCCTGGAAAGTGTTACCGGAAATACCAGTGAGTAATTTTGAACCTGAAAATGATGTTGAATATGAGTCCGATGTAAATGCTGGATGGACAAAAACAAACAGCCTGCCGGTCAACCCCCTATTAAGCGGTCCTTCGAAGTTAAATGTCAAAAAGGCAGAATACTAAGCCTAATTAAAGTACAGGCAATATAAAAGTAGAGTGCAATTTTTCATTTCTTTTCTCAAACAATTCTGCCTTGAGGGATCTTTTGCTTCACAACTATATAGCACCAAGGGTTAAGATAAATTGTATAAATAAATAAAAATCTAAAAAGAAATTACAAAGTAAGGATATTTATTTTTGATCTGAACAAGCTGACTATGGCATTGATGGACTTAAAACCCTAATAAAAAATTGTGAAACATAAGAAATATGGCATACATGTAGTAGTCAGCAAAGCACTGATTCAAGAAAGTGAAACTTTGGCAGAGCTCTTGTTAGTGACAAATATTATTTTGGAGAAGAGATATCCAAGAGACAATACCTATGAGCTGCTGAAAATTGTACATAACAACCATAAAGAACATTTTTCCAACTTGTTCAAGCTGGCTTAGCTAGCTATGCATATGTGAAAGAGAGTTCTCAGCACAGAACAATATTCATACACAGATAAGGAACAAATTAAGCTAAAAAATGATCAAGAGATTAATGTTTATACAACTAGAGGGGACATCTTTTAAGGATTTTGATTTCAGTAGAGCAGGAAGAAAGAAAGAGACGGATATTTATGTGTTATGTAAATATTGAACACTAGCCATTTCCTCCTCGCCTTCATTTTTTTTCTACTCTACCCTTATTTTGGTGACAAGGGGGGAGCTCCCCCATTTAGTTAAAATCCTGGCAGCATCTCTATATGCCTAAATTTGACCCTTTTATGCTTGGATTCCTGTTTTGCATATGTAAGCTAAATCACCATAACGACATTCACATGTGAGATACTGAATCATGTAGAACAGTTGTCATTTAGATCCTCTTCTATAATAAGTGGGAAAAGGCAAACTGTTTTGCTCCTCGCACAGTTAACTGAATTTAAAATACTGTATATACTCACTTATAAGTTGAGTCCAACTGCAAACAACATAGATCTGCTGACATATAATGCGCCCTTGTTTGTTCTGCAGACATACCTGCCAACCATTACACTTTTGGCATAATCATTCTGCTTTTTTTTCACCTAATTATATGGATTACGTTTTTTTGGTACTGCTGTATAAGAATAGCACAAGAGTATATTTGTCATAGACGTCCATGTACTTTCCTTATTTTCTATTTATAGCAGCTGTATACGACACATTTCCAAGAAAACAGATGGGTTTCTTCAATTTGAAAACGTGTCTTATAGATTCTTTATATTAATAAACAGAATTTGTTAGCGGACCAGTCTGTTCTTAAAATAATGGCAGCAGATGTTAAGTGAAAAAGGCTTTATCGATGTGACTCTCGAATGATATATGACTGAAAAATTTTAGAGAAGAGAGATTTTTTTAAACTTTAAAGCATGTTGGATCAGAAAAAAGACAAATCAATAGTGCTTTACAAATTTAGAAAGAAGAACATGAGAGGGGTAATACGGCACTCAGGTTGAGCACATGATAATGATCGTTGCAGATTTCATGGAGTTGACTTTACGATCACTTGGCAAAAGTTATACATGTAGACTAGTTAAAGTGAGTGTTGTGTATATATAATTTGTCAATATGTTTTGTGGTTTTTACTAATCCACATTAGTATATGTGCAAAGTCAACAAAACTAAATGTACATTTTTCATACATTTTATTGTATTTATGGCATGTAATATATAGATTACACTTTTTATGCTCAGATTATGCTTTTTTGCCACTTAGGTTATGCTCATACCTCAATAGGGGTTGGTAGGTATTGTACATCACTCCTAACAAACTGCAGAAACCTAGATTGGGCGGTGCATTATGCAATGGCAGATCTGGGTCTGTGCACTTTGCAGTTGGACTCATAAGCAAGTATATATGGTAGTGCTTATTATGAATTAATATGTTGCATCAATTTGTAGCCACAAAGAGGGCTACCAGGAATACATAGAGTGGAAGAGAATCTGGAGTCTGTACGGCAAGACTGATGCCAGCATTAAGAACTACATGTCAGACCAACTCCTTGGCTACTGGCTGCAGTGTAAAAAGTGTAAAAAATGGAGGCAGCTTGGAAGAGATACAAAGATGACAAAAGAGTTTGTGGAGAGCTTTGCTTGTGGGAGCACCATGAAAAACAAAGTTGGTCTGAAAATAGTTTGGGCTTAGATTTAAAATTTAAAATCTGGGTTTTACTCTGATGTAGTTTTGTTCATTTACTCTCATGGATTTGTTTTTCAAGGTGAAATACAATTTTGTAGGAGTTAATTTCTAGAAGATGACATTCTGCATGACCTTGAAATTTTGAATTTGGGGATTTGAACCTATTTTCTGTCCTGAAGTCTTTTATGAAAAAATCAGTCTGAAATAATGATAGTTAAACTTATAAAACTCTCTGAACTGGAATATTATATTTTTAATTTGCTTTTACAGCATTTTGGACTCACCATGAAAGTGGTAAAAGTTTCATAATGTTACCCTTGTCCATTCATCCATCCTTCCTTCCATCCATCATTTCATCACATGTTGACTATACCATATAGTTTGAATTTTTTTTTTTAGTGGAAATATTTTAGCAATTGAGCAGTCTCAGAGCAAAATCACAAAAATAAACTGTCAAAATTAGAACCTGTCTAGATCAACAGGTCCAAGATAACTAATTATTTTATGAACTACAGAACCAGCCTGTTTGTTGTGGTATATTAAATACCATATTTAAAATAATGAAGGTCGCTGATCGGCTGAAAATAATTACCAGGAAAAAAATGTAATTTTTCAGAAGAAGCCTGCGTATGGGTAAATTGTAGGCATTAGTAGAGTTAAACCTAAAACCATTTTTATTTTATTACTGTTGACGCACAGGTACTACTGGATGTAAACAGGGAGATCTCACTGGGTTGGATTTTTAAAGTGGGCAACTACAAGGGAATTTTTGTCACAAACAAGGTGTGCAGCATATGTTGTCATCGTTTTACAAGTTTCCTCTTGGATAAATCATTCATAAGATGTAAGTGTGATTTGCCGATCTTATCACAAAGTATAGTAATTTGGCCTAATATTTTCATTACAGTCTGGGAATTTAATTAATTATCTCTGTTCCATAGCAGCAGTTACATAGAGTGGAAAAAGACCTGGATAAAATGTGCATAAGCCCTTTCTCACCCATTTTATCAGCCAATTTGGCTGAATTTGTAATTTTCAGAATAAGTTGTCTATTTTGTACGTTTTTACTTACAGCACCAGGTTTTAGTCACACTGGATTTAAAATAGGTATCCAGGGATTGGTTAATAAAGTGCTGTGAAATGCATATTCTCAACAGCACTATTAACAATATGTGTCCCCAAAAACCTGTCATAAATGCAAGTGCATAAATGTATGATTAACAATTCCCAGCTTTCAAAAGTGGAACTAGATGATTATTGATTGCAATTATTTAAGTCTAGGGATGAAAAATGTACAGTTTTTACAATAAAATTTGTATTAAAATATTGCATTTTTCCCTATTTTGTCAAACCTTGTACATCAACCAATACCAAACCAGATCATTAAATGAGGTTGCATGATCACAATCTGTTAGGTGTCATATCTTGCTTCTATATCTTGGCAATTCATTTATGATACATTTTTTTCTGTTACTTACTTTCTTCTATGATTTTCATCCATTTTCTCACATGTTGGAATGATTTTATTACAGGTGGTTCTCTCTCTGCCTTGGGGTACAATTATGCAATTGGTTGAGGAAACATTTTCCATTGATAATTGATCAAATATTTAACTTAAGATTTCATTAATACCAAAAGGGACTGCTTGGTTTTTTAAACATGATGAAAATTGAAATCTGAAGAAGGAGGAGTGGGTTCCAAGATTTACCTCCCTTTTTGATTGAAATCACTATACATGCACACTTTTTATATATACATATGCCAGACATTGCCTTCAAAAGGAAGAAATGCAGATGATACCGATTTTATTTAAGTACATTCAGTGACATTGAGTAATGTTTTGAGAAGCACCAAAATTATTAATATTTTATATCGACTTGGAACCTATGTAACAATCCCAGATTACCTCCTTTTGTCAGAGTAGTGTTGCAGTGTGTGTTGAAATTCATTTAACGTAAGATATAAACTACATATCCACATAGAAACCCAAATACTTCTTTTTGGATATATATGTATCAAGAAGTTTCAGAAAGAAACTTTTTTCTTGTGTACAAAATGTTATCAATTTAGCAGGCTCCCAAATTAAAATAAATTCCTCTATATCTTCAAAATTGTATTTGCAAGACAATGATGCTTTGCAGAAGATGTAAAGGAAAAATGCTGTTTTGACGAAGAATAATTATTTTGAAAGTAAAATTTGATTTTTAGGTCACAGGCAACTAATTATTTTATGAGCAATGGAACCAGCCTATTTGTTGTGGTATATTAAATACTGTATTTAAAATAATGAAGGTTACTGATTGGCTGAAAATAATTACTGGATAAAATATGGAAAAAATGAACCTAATTTTTCAGAACAAGCCTGCATATGGGTAAATTGTACACATTAGTAGGTTTGAACCTAAAACCATTTTTAATTTATTGCTGTCACTGCACAGGTACTACTGGATGTAAATGGGGAGATCTCGCCTGACTGGATTTTTATTGTTAAAAAGCACAGCATGTCATTTTCATCCTTTAAAGTTTTCTCTTGGATAGATCATTCACAAGATGTAAGCATGATTTGTCAATCTTACCACAAAAGTAGAGTAATTTGGCGAGATATTAACGTTATGGTCTATGGGTATTTAATTAGTTTTTGTGCCCAACAGTCTCCAAAATAGAGCTAACCAAAATTAAAATCCTCTGCTTTTGAACAAAATTGCCAAATTTTTTGTCCATGAGAAATACCAGCTATATGGTATTGCAAATTAAAGGTGGGGTGAAAGAGTACTTGTGTCAATTCACACTTTTCTTGCCAAATACATTTGCAAAATGTTTGTACCTCTAAAAAAACATATTTTAACAATCATTTTGTTACCAAACAATGCAGTATATTGACAATTGAATCATATAGGTTCAACATTTGCTTTATTTATTCTTGCAGTTCTTATCGAAAGAGGAAGCATGTGAAAATCCAGAGGACTGTGTAAGTTATTAGATATCTTTCAGTTTTGTTTCTTTGTTTGTTTTATAAGTTTCTCTTTGCAAACATATTTAGTATATAACCTATTATGAAAATGTTAAGTCCTCCATTATTTTCTTTGTAATTGTACAGGAACAGATTCATATGCTTTGTTTCAGAATAATTGAATTTCACAGTTTAGGACAAGTACTTGCTTCCATCTAAGTGACATCAATACCAGTATCAGAAAATAATTTAAAAGAATTAAGTCATGAAGTTAAAAGTTTAAAAAAAAGGGATTTTTATTACCATTTAAGAAAAGGAAAAATACGATTGCTCTAGTGGTTGTTCAGGCTGTATTCTGCATAGATGATAATGAAAATAAGATTTTTCAGATTTTTTTTCTTTATATATGCAAGTGGTTATTTATTATTGATATATCCATGCAATATGTGATCAGAAAATATGAAGACTGAACTACACCAGTGACTGTTACCAGATAACATATACTGTTGATAAATTTGAGATTCTTAAATCTACTTTCTAGATATAATCTACTTACTAGATTTATTTCTTTGGAAATCTTTTGTATCATTTCCACGATGATGATGATGATGATGTTATTTTTTCAGAGGGTGGAGTGGACAAGGGACCCCTCGTTCCCAAGTCTCATTGTTGTGCCGCCCTTCTTCAGAAATTCCATATCGGGGCCCTACCTCACAGGATACTACCCTGATGGTGTTGGTCTGACCCCATCAGACACAGATCTTCAGATGCACCCCAAAGGAGTCATTGGTAAGTACAGACATGGATAGAAAATGGCTTTGATAAGTATTATTTACCTTGAGCACAGATAATAAGCAGTCTACTTGGAGTATTTTATCTAGATCCTAGTTTCACTAAACATCTCCAATTTTCTTCTTCAGATTGAATTGTTGAATATCTTTCTCGTTGTATGGTCGGCAACAGTGAATTTCTGCACTGAACTTGCAGGCAGGCATCAAGGATTTATTAAAAGAAGGCATGATATCTTGCATTCTTCTAAAAAGAATCGACTGTTATAATTTTTGAAAAATTTGAAGATTGTGTCAACTCTTTTCTTAAGGATGAAAATATTCCAAGATGTACAGTTTTCATCATTCCTGATATACTTCTAAACTCTGTTTCTACATGGTTGAGTAGGTATATCCTTCTAGTTTTCTGAAAAAAAAACACTTCATCAAATTAAAACAATAATTTCAAATGTTGACAGCATGAGAACTCATTTATTTTGAGTAGGTAAATTAATTTCAGTTTCAGTTAGAAGTATGGATTTTAGCAGGCAACAGCCTACACAGCCAAAATTCCAGAACAAATTGGTGCCATATTTACAAGTCATTGTGAGTAATTTTCTGCAAGGTATTATGGGTATGACTAGTATTAGCTTACAATTTGCACAAATTTTCATTAATGAAAGGCAGTAAACCAGTGAAATGAGAACATTGTATCAATTTTACCTACAGTTACGTACAAAATGGCAGATTTCTACAGGAATGTCTGTAATTTGCCATCGTCTGCTACAAATCATACTTCTGTCAGTAATTGAAATTCATTTGTCTGCTGAAAATAACTGAGCTTTCATGTTATCAAGGTTTGGAGTTATCATTTTTAATTTTTTTTGGCTCTGACATAATGATTAGTCAAGAGATCATATAACGCTCAACCACTAGAAACTAGAAGTCAGATCCAACTGCAGTCTGCATAAAGCCAGATCTGCTGTTGCATAATGCACCAGTGGATCTGGGTCTATGCAGTTTGTTAAGAGTAATTAGTAGAACAAACAACATAGAACCTGATCTGCCAATGTGTTACGCAATGGCAGAACAGGGTCTTTGTTGTTTGCAGTTGGATCCAACTTATAAGAGAGTTGAAATGGTAATTAACTATTTCAGGCAGGTCAGCGAGATTTTTAATTTTATGTTTTCTATGTACATTTCCAGAGGTTAGCCAGTACCTCCAGCCATTTGATATCCCTGATCAGCCGAGGCGGGCAATGGCTCACCCACCAGATGTCATGACGGAAGATGAAGATGATGAATTCCCTGACTTTGCTAAATTACCACAAATCTACCTTGCAATACGCAATATCATAGCCACACTGTGGAATCTCAATATTAAGGTATTCAATCAGTATTAATTTACATGATACAGGAATACTGAATATTAGTAGAGGAAGCAATTTGTATATTGTTAGTTTCCTGTACAAAGTATAGGAGAGCTTGTGCTATGACCCTGTTGACTTCAGCAGATGTGGACAACAGTTAAAGCTTGTGTTTAAGGTTTTGATTATCGCCCATGTAAAGGGACTATGCATTGAAATGTTTAAATTTCACTGTTGTGTTCATTAGCATGTACTGCACCTTGTTTAGTACTTTTTTTACTCAATTTCACTGGGATTTTGTTGCAGTTTTGAGGGGGAAAAAATTGAGGTTACAGTTTGCATTTAAAGTTTGTTCTTTGTAGGCCTCAGGCTATAGTTTGTGTTTAAGGTTTTGTTTATTGCTTGTAGGAGCTATGCATTTAAATTTCACATCCATGTGTTAAATAGTTCATAGTACTTTGTTACCAGTTTTACTGATTATTTGGCAATTTGTGGAATAAAGTTTGAGTTTGTGTTTAATGTTGGTTCTATCTAGACATTAGGTTACAGTTTGTGCTTAATGTTTAGTTCATTGCTTGTAGGAAGGAAATATGCATTTCATTTCACTTATGTGTGTAGAATAGGTTATGCGTGACCTTATTCGATACTTTTTTATCCAATATAAATGTGCTTTTATTTTCTTCATTTGTTTGCAAATTATGGGAAGACATTTGAGGATAAAGTTTGTATTTAAGGTTCATTATATGTTTACAGCATGTTCAAATTTGTGTCTAAGGTATTAGTTATTTATCTATGCAGGAATTGTGCATTTCAATTTCACATCGCTGTATTGCTAGGCATTTTCCAGGCTTTTTTAAAAGTTTTTAAATATACAACTGTTACTTATTTTTATTACAAATTTATAATGAAAAGTAGGAAGTTTACGTTTTTGTTTAATGTTTGCTGTATCAGATCAAAGTTTTGAAATTCTCTTTCTTGTTACTTTACAACCAACTTTTGATTGCTTTTTAGCTGACAAAAACCAATTTTGTATGATTCAATTTAAATGGTAAAGGGGTGTTTAGTGCTAATCTCACCTGCTCACTACTCTGTCCACCTATCTGCTCTTCTCTCCATGCTTCCATGGCTTGGTTTGCATTACTTCAGATGAATTTTTTAGGCACTATAACTTAAAGGGTCTTGTAGTTTAGTGTATGAATCCAACTTGAGAAGTAAACTGTCATGCCAAAAGTAGGTCACTGTCAGTTGCACTTTACACTTCAGTGACTTATTTTACCTTTGAGCATATGAAGCATCCATCATCCGTCTTTGAGTGTACAGTCCTAAACTTTGATTATGGATCTACATAATGAGTACTAGATCATCACATCAGAAGTAGGTCACCATAACTTACATTTCATGGATCCATAACTTTGATTGAGATGTGCTTTTAACTTAGTTTTTCAAACAGCCTTACTGGTTGGGTTGTGTAGCTTTGTGTGAATACTTTCATATGCACGACACCATCATAACAAAAGTTGATCACATTGACCTAAATCGCATGCTTCATTGACTTTTCTCAAAGTTGTTTGTTTGGGATCAGTGTTCTGTGCTAAACAGACTGTACTATTATATTTATATGTTTGTTTATTGATCATGGTGAGCAGTAATAAAGTGAATCCCCAATTATAGCCATGTTTATGTTAACCCTTAACCTGCTTCTGCTTTTTGCAGAAATTCAAAAACCTCTCAGCAGAATTTGACTGAAATTGGTTGAAAGCATCCTGGCATGAATTAGTTTCAAGATTTGTACAAATGATGGTGATCCGTCATTAAAAATGGCTACCATTACAAAAAAAAAATTTCAAAAGTTTTAAACAACTGTATCTCAAACAACTGCTACAATTAAACATAAAAACCTTTAAATGATTTCTGCTTGAAAACTGCTAAACAGAATTCAACCAAATTTGACGGCAAGCATCTTGGCATAAATGGATTTTAAATTTGTACAAATTATGCCAATCTGCCATTTGATATGCTGAAAATAAATAAACCTTTAAATAACTTCTCATAAACAGATCATCATAATTTAATAAAACTTCATAAAAAGAATCCTTGCTTGAAGGCCTTTTAAGTTTTTACAAATAATGCCAATCTGCCATCAAATATGGCAGTTGTTACTAAAAATAAAAAAAGAAAACCTCAGACAATTTCTTTTCAAAAACCTCTTAGAAGAATTTGACTAAATTCAACAGAAAGCATCTTGGTATAAAGTACTTTCAAATCCATCAAATACAGCCACTATTCTAAAAAAATAGAAAAACCTTTAAATGACTTATTACTTAAAACAGCTTAAAAAAATTTGACAGCATCCTGCCATTTAGGGGTTTCAATTTCATACAAATGATAGAGACTTTTGGACATAACCCTTATTAGCATGATTAAGCAGAAACCACTTGATTTATACAAAAGAAATTAGGTATTATTATTTGTATTTGTAGGTAGATAAACTGATTAGATTTTCAGGCCATTAAAGCATTTTACAAAAATATTTTGCACATTTTAAAACTTTTGGGACTTAGACTTTTCTATGAAAACCTTGTTAGCATGTTTTGCTTTTTGTGGGTTTTAATGGCACTTTTAACACATTATTGGCTAAATGATGCTGAGGAAGTTGGATCTAAGTGCCTTTCCCCAGGACACAATGAGACAGCTGAATCAGACTTGCTTGAGACACTTGAGGTAGACGAATGATATTTCATATGCATGTTTGTATGCATATTTAGACTTTCTTATTAAAATGTCATGCCATTATAGCAATTATTCAAAATTGTTGACTTCTTTTTAAATTGGACTTTTAGGTGTATGGTGTACAGAGCACAACACTAACAACATCACAGTAGCAGTAGTATATGTGTTTTACAAACTATTTATACTATTCCAGGAATGGGTAACAAAGGAGAAGTGTGTACCGTACCTGGTCTGTCGAGGAATCACACGTATTTGGTGCTTAGAAAACCTAGACAGAATCCTGTGGTTCTTGACACGGAAAGGTTTCATCAACTGCGGACTTATATCAGTCCCAAGCAAGTCAACCTTTATTCCCACGATCCCTGACATTCAGGTACATGTTGGGGTATTGATGAAACAAAAATCAATTGCATGTGATTGTATTCGTATGTTTTGTTAGTCATGGCAAATAATTAATTTAAATAAAGAGAAAATCATTTGAGTTTATTGCATGCCAAATAAAGAATGGATTTTACAGCACTCCCTCACTATAAGGTCCTTCATTATAAACCAGTTTCTGTTATAAGGAGAGTATGTTCATGGATTCCCTTTCATTCAGTTGTAGTAAAATTATATGTATGATATACTTCATTGTAAGATAGTTTCACTCTATGATAGTATCTTCTGTGGTTTCCAGAGAGAGAATTATATTGAGGGAATACTGTATCTGGAAGTATTAATGGATTTTTAGCACAAAATTGCCTAGAAAATTGAAAGTTTAGCCAAAATAAATTTTCATCAGCCCTACCTCCAAGAAAGAATTTATTGTATGTGTCTATATATATATATATATATATATATATATATATCAGTCAGTAAAATAGAGTCTTTGAGTACGGACATAAGACTTAGGGTTCTTTTCTAAATTTGTAAAAAGCTCTTCGTATCAGACATTTAGATTATAACTTGTGTTTGGGGATTTTTATGTGTGTTCTTTGAAATGCATATGTATGTTTGGGTATGTGTGTTTGTGCCTGTGTGTGTGTTTTCTTTGAAATGCATATGTATGTTTGGGGATTTTTACCTCCGTCCGCATGGGTTCAAGTCTCGGCTTGGCCAATGTGGGTATGTGAGAAAGCTTGCCAGTAGCTTTCCATGTGTGGGTGATTTTTCCCAGGGTTTTCCTGGGATCTTCCTCCACCAGATATACTGGCCACCATGTATAGCCTATCATGTGCTGAAAATGGCATTAAACCCAGAAAAACTACAAACCATCTTTTTGTTTCAGTAATATATCAGGTGCCTTCACCACTGTTTATATTAAGGACTTGGAATTTTTTTGTATGTGCCCATATCAGGCATGCCATATCTTTATATGTGCCCATATAATGCATATCAGGCATGCCATATCTTTGTATGTGCCCATATCAGGTATGCCATATCTTTGTATGTGCCCATATCAGGCATGCCATATTTTCATATGTGCCCCATATCAGGCATGCCATATCTTCGTATGTGCCCATATTAGGCATGCCATAATTCTGATTTCTTTAAAGTACTCATTTCTGAATCTCATACCTAGGTTGGTACTAGAATTTCCTATTTGTGTCACCAGATATTGAAAAATATGGACATGCTCATATTTCAAGTGTACCAGAAAATTACTGCACTATGGAATTTTCCATTCTGAATCTGGATGTTACTAAAACTATAAACATTAGTGTACATATTTGCTTATGAGTTGGGTCCAACTGCAAACAACATAGACCCTGATTTCCTGTCACATAATGCACTGGCAGATTAAGGTCTATATTGTTTGTTCTACTGATTACTCCTAGCAAACTGCTTAGACCCAGATCTGCTGGCACATTACGCGATGGCAGATCTGGGTCTGTGCAGTGTGCAGTTGGATCCGACCTATACATGAGTATATACAGTACCTACAATTGACTAGTATTTTCTTACACATTCTGTATTTCATGTCAGTGTCAGTCAAATCATACACATATTCTGTATTCCATGGCAGTGTCAGTCATGTTATACACGTTCTGTATTACATGGCAGTGTCAGTCATGTCATACACATATTCTGTATTCCATGGCAGTGTCAGTCATGTTATACACACGTTCTGTGTTACATCGCAGTGTCAGTCATGTCATGCACATATTCTGTATTCCATGGCAGTGTCAGTCATGTTATACACACGTTCTGTATTACATGGCAGTGCTAGTCATGTCATATACATATTCTTTATTCCATGGCAGTGTCAGTCATGTTATACACACATTCTTTATTACATGTCTGTGTCAATCATGTCAAACACATTTTGTATTCCATGCCAGTGTCAATCATGTCATACACATTTTGTATTCCGTGCCAGTCTCAGTAATGTCATACACCTACTTTATCCCATGTTGTGTCAGTCATGTCATAGACATTTTCTGTATTACATGTGAGTGACAAATCACGTTAGATACACATGCAGTATTACATGTAAGCACAGTCATGTCATACACAAATGTTTAATCTTGTAAATTAAATTTGTGCTCAAAAATATTTTCTTATTTATACATTGTAGAACCCAGTAATTGTGATAGGGGCAGGTGCCTCAGGACTGGCAGCAGCACGGCAATTGGCTAATTTTGGTATCAAGGTAAGGCAATTGGCTAATTTTGGTATCAAGGTAAGGCAATTGGCTAATTTTGGTATCAAGGTAAGGCAATTGGATAATTTTGGTATCAAGGTAAGGCAATTGGATAATTTTGGTATCAAGGTAAGGAACAGTCATGCTATAGCTTTCCTTTCGGAAATTTTTGAAAAAAAAATTCTAAGTTATGTGGTATGGGTTGTGCATGATAACTATTACAAGGTTTTATTTAACCTATATTGTGCAGTAAGAATTTGGCAATTTTTGTTATGTATTTCAAGGACTTGAGTGGTGGTGGTGTTTGTGATTCATGTAAATGGAGGAAACTAGAATCTGTCAAAACAACTGCACAAGTTATAGATGGATTTTAGCTAACTTATTCAAATAACATCAGAGGTGACAAAGATATGTATATATTATCATCACTACCCCCCACACACCCACACACCCAGTTATAGTTTCTTGACATGCTCATCTAAGTATGGTTTTTACACTGCATATTTGGTAAATTGGAACTTTAACTGCAGGTGATACTTTTTAAGAAGCAATTTAAAAGTAATTTTCATCAGCAAAAGTTGAAAACAAAATTGCTTCTTTATTCTTAAGCAAATATATGTTGTTTCCATATTACATTTGGCTCCATAATCAAGAAATCGAGCGCATGAAATGAACACATGACACAAGACAACAAAATCAGAAGCCATATTTTAAGTCTGATGACATCAGCATAACTGTACAAAAGTGTAGAGTAAATATTATTGAGGTAAGGTTGAAATTTTTAATTCATCTTTTAATCTGAAGAAATTATTGAAAGTGAAAGTGTTTGAATCTGAGTCTGTAAATTGTGTGCTTTATATACATGTATTTGTATTTCAAGGCCTGATTGAATTTTTATCTTATTTCATAATAACATCATGTCATGGAAGCATGTGTATCATAATAATATCAATGTTCTGCTTTGTGAATGGTGTATATTAAGCTAAGGTCATTCATTTATTGACCCCTGCCATTTAGGGAAGAGATGAAGAAATGGTCTCCGTCCATCTGTCCATCTGCCTTGTGAATGCTGTAGCTTCCAGATTTGAAAGAAATTTGCTGTGAAGCTCTATCTCAAAATCTACTAATATTAGTTCAGTGATGATTATGTTCTATGCATTTTTCTTTTTGAGTTATGGCCCTTGATTGTCCTAGCATGGGCATTGCTAATGTACAACCTTGTGAACACTAAAGGTTCCAGATTTATTACCAGGTTTGAAAAAAATTTGCTGTGAAGCTCCATCTCAACATCAACTCCGATTAGTTCCATGACGATTACATTCTATGCATTTTTCTTTTTGAGTTATGGCCTTTGATTGTCCTAGCATAGGCATTGCTAATGTACAACCTTGTGAACACATTTATTATTACATTTCAACCAAATTTGCCTTGAAACTTCATATTAGCAAGAGCTCAAACAAGTGTGACAATGAGCATATGCACATTTCTTACGGTTTTGCCCCTTGATCTTCTCAGCATAGGCATTGCTAAGGAATAACCTTGTGAACACTCAGGCTTCAACATTTATTTTAAAATTTGAACCAGATTTGCTGTGAAGTTTGATCGCAACAAGAGATCAGATGAGTTCCAAAACTTTATTCTAAAAGTCCATGTGGCACAGGTCATGTAGGCAATCAGAACCAACTATTTCAGGTACAAAAGCCATTTTTGAGAATTTTATTAAAATCAACTTTTAAATGGCAATTATTCAGTGTATTTCACTCCTCATCGATCAATATTCATTGGAAGACCATTATATGAACATCCTGAGAAATACATACAAGATTATCTGTGTTACAGTACATCAACATATTTAGATGAAGCCAAACAAGAGGTGTGATCCAGTATAAACCAGACTCAATATCACATTATGAAGTCACAATGAAAGGGCTACATATTGGGAAAAAATGTGACCTATCTCCTCACTGGTAATAATTAGATCCCATGTCCGCTTTTCTTGACCAAGTTTAATGCCAGGTCGCCGTTATAAAAGCCCATATTAATCAACAAATTTTCGTCTGGAACTTAAAAATCCCTTGAATAATACCCATTGTTGCAAACAGTATAATTCCTCATCCCAATGCACAAATTTGTTTGAAAACCTAAAAAAATGCGTATTAAAATAAATGAATTCAGAGTATATTATCTAACCTTATACATGTAGATCAAAAATATTGAATCTTTTTAATATTGACTGTATCTAATGGCCGATTTATTTGTTTGATATTTTGAAAAAAGTCTTGTAATCTTTTAATAACCTTGTTTTGCAAGGAGACTACTTTGTCTTTTCTTCATTTGGTTTTTTTTTTTTCTGCCCATTAGGGCTGCAACTCTTATTTTATTCCACCTTTTGAGACCTGACCATTGTTGGTGGGGGTACATCTTGGAATGAAGGTATAATGTCTATAAATCTGGATTACTGTGACCTTTTTTTGAACAGCACATGTTTTGGCTTGAGGTAGTCTATCAACTGTAGGAAAGTTGGAGAAAACAACTAACCATAAGTGGCAATCATTAACCATTAATTATTGTACATAATGACTTTGGAAGTAGGAACTGGGACCTCACAGGTACAGTAGAGTGACTTAATCACTGAACTATTCAAGCCATTAATCAACTGTTCTTCAATCTTGCCCATTTGGTTATCACTTGATGAGAAGAGATTAAGCTTTCAAAATTCATTGTTGTTACTGACAAGTTGTATATTGCCACAAGAGCATTGGCTTGCTGACTGAATCATGATACAAAACTATCAACAGGTCAGTAAGATCTTTAATGGGCTTAGATAATGTTAATTCTCTCAAATACTTGAAGTGCATTTGTGGTGGCTAAAATCATCATTGTCTCACCAATCACCTGGCTACATTTGTCATCCTCTGATATCACAAAGTGAACATTACCTTTCACTGTACACATGGAATGGGAGGGAGGGAGGAAAGATGTATGATGCTGAATCTGTACATGTGCCAAGATTAGATAATCCCAGTCTTGTATTTTTCTCAAAAAATGTGTTTTTTGTTTACTTTGCAGTCCACTGTCCTTGAGGCTCGCCTGCGGGTGGGAGGCAGAGTTTGGGATGACGAAAGCCTGGGTACAATTGTTGGCAGGGGAGCACAGATTGTGACAGGCTGTATCAATAATCCTATTATTCTTATGTGTAAACAGGTAACTGTAACAGATGTTAAATTTAACAAAGCAGAATTACATAAAACTAATTTTGTATAATCCAGATATTAAGTTATTCAAAAATTTGTGTATCCATGACACTGACATACACAGAGTTTTGTTCTTTTTCGAATACTAATGTATTTCATTTTCCCAACAACTTTAGTATGCCTGCCTTTTGGCAGAGTATATTATGCTAAGACTCGCTCTGTCTGCCACTGTTTATCAGTACATCCAGAGCATATTATGCTAAGACTCGCTCTGTCTGCCACTGTTTATCAGTACATCCAGAGCATATTATGCTAAGACTCGCTCTGTCTGCCACTGTTTGTCAGTACATCTGTATGTTAACTTTTCCTTTTTCTGCAAAATAACTTTTGTTCTATGGCATCTTCCTTCGTCATACTTTACATGCAAGTTCTTCTTAACGAAAGAAAGAAGCCAATTGATTTAGGGGTCAACGGTCATGGTCACTGTGACTGAAAGCAGAAAAATGGTTTCCACACAAAAACATTAGTTCAGCTTCTCAGACATGGACAAAACTTTGTGGATCGCTCACACTCAAGATCTATTTTGGGGTCAAAAATCAAGTCGACTGTGACTGAAAGAAGAAAATAGTTTCTGCATAGAAATTAAGTTCTCAACGGTGTATCTTTACCAACATTTTTGGATGACTTGCCAGTCATGTTAGAAAGGAGCCAGGTTAGGGTTATTGCAAGTACTAGAGCACATACACTGACCAAAGTGTGTAGGGTTTGCACTATAGTTTTGGAAGAGACCTGTTGATTTGGGGTTCAAATTATCAAAAGTCATGGTCATTGTGGCTCCAAGAAAAATGGGTACTGCTGAATAACTTTTGTTCTAGAGTGAGTCTAACAGGAAGATATTGGTTTTCAGCATAGTAAGTTTACTACCCATATCATGCAGTTAATTGAAGATGCAAGTTATCAATAAATAGACATTTTACTTATTCTTCATGGTTGCAGTCTTCCACATATCTGACTAAAAGATCTTGCTATTGAATTCTGGGTAATACAGAGAATTTTTGTTGAGGCAGCCTATGGGGAAACTTGACAGAGTGATCACTTTGGTGTGTGTGTTTGTGTCCATCGATATGTCCGCCCACATCCTAGAGTAACCTCAGTGTTGAAGTTGTTTTTCTTTCCTCTTATTTCAATACCATTTTATCACACCCTCGTCACATGTAGAATATAGCTCCGGTGTGGGCTCAACAAGGAGGTCAGGGCCAGCTTCATATTGTTATAAATATATTACTTTTGTAAAGATCTATGCTTTTCAAGTGCTGAAGAATAATTATAATGTAAATGAAACATTTATTCTAATTTGTTGTCTACAAAGGCAATACTTTGTCATGTATTTCTCTTGTTTTATCTTGTTGATAATATGGATTTTTCTTATATACAATTTGAAAGAATTTTCCTGGATTTTAAATTGTCTATTGACCACAGAAGGAATTTAACTTCAAGCTCCTAATTTATTGGTGTTTTCCTTAATAAATATCCATTTTTTCCTTCACAAGAGTACTTTATCATGAAGTGTAACAGTATGTTGACTTTCTTTTCTGAGACAAATTTTGTGTTGCTGTGAAATTGCTGCAGCTATTGTAATTTGAGTTCTATCAAGTTACAACCCAATAATGGTAGATTGTGTTATATTACAAAATGCTATAGGTCAATCATAAAGCCTGCAGCTTCAGGTAATCAGGCATGCATTTACATCCTTAGCTATGCAACACTTATCACTGACTGCAATCAGAACAAAACAGATTGCAATTCAGGAATTGCATGTATGATGCATCTAATAAACAAGCTAAAATATGGTTCAGTCCACTGCTTCTCATCAGTCTCTCTCAGAAGTATAAGTTGTATGGACATAAAGCATATTGGATGTTATTGGGGTTGCACATGATAGGGTAGCAAGCCTCTTGTACTAAAAGATACTGTGAAGAACACTGTAATTGAAGCGTAACATAAAGGCACAAAGACAATATATTATGCAGGGAAAATGAATGACAAGTACATTGTTTTGGTAAATTTTGACATTGCATGGTTTGCAGAGCTTTGAAAGAAACTTTGCAATAAAGGGAATGCCTTGAGAATCATTGTTTTAATTCTATTTGTAAATCTATATTAAACATGTACAAAACTCATTGAAAAGTCACATAATTGAAATGAATTGGACATTTGATCAAATGCAGTTTGATCGAAATCACTGTGCAGATGTGTGTATTTTTTAAGAAGACAGATGGAGTTAATTGTCTTCATTAAAGCTTGTCCTTAAATCTTTTATCTTGTAGTACTTCATGTTTACATTTATTTCTGAGGGTTTATCTGCGTAAAGTTTTTTAAAAATTATTATTATTGCAGTTTCTTTATATTTACATTGTTAGAATTTTACTAATAATTAGCACCATATAGTGAGTATTGTGTTGATGTGACATACATACATACATACATGCTTGCTTCCTTACTTTCTTACTTGACTTGACTTGACATCATTTGACATCACTTCACTTGTTTGTATGTCAAATATGGTGTGGGGGGGGGGGGATACATCAGTTCATTGACACTAGTGACACTCTAGGTTCAATTGAATGCTTGTGGTACTGAATATTTTTTTATATCTCTACTTTCAGACTGGTATTGAATTCCGGGAATTAGACGACAATTGTACTATAATAGACAGTAATGGGGAGATTGTTGACACTGCAATGGAAAGGAGAATGGACTTTCATTTTAATGCTATGTTGGATATAATAGCAGAGTGGAGGAAAAACAAGGATCTACCTCAGGATACTAATTTATTAGGTAAGAAATATAGATGTTTGCTATTTTATTTTATTTTTTAAGTTGAAAATAACCTAAAAAAAAGTTGCATTTTCAGTATTTTGATAATATTTCACTATTTTCATTGTTACTATTTTGTCCAACCTGTCATTGGCAACATTTAGGTATCACTGTTCTGCAAGCAACTGGCAGTGTCAGTAATTTTAAGATTTTCTGTTTAATTTTTTTAAAGTCATATAATATACTTCTACATCAGTTGCTGTATTCAGCTGAATCTTTGTGACAGTATTACGATATGCCTTAGGGACAGTATTACTGTGTGTCTTTGGAACAGTATTATTGTATGCCTTTTTGACAGTATTACTATGTGCCTATGGGACAGTATTATTGTATGTCTTTGGGACAGTATTATTGTAAGTCTTTGGGACAGTATTACTGTATGTCTTTGGGACAGTATTTTTGTATGCCTTTGGGACAGTATTACTATATGCATCTGGGACAGTATTATTGTATGTCTTTGGGACAGTATTACTATATGCCTTTGGAACAGTTTTACTTTATGCCTCTGGGATATTATTACTGTAAACATAAGTTTGTAACTGAGATGCTGCTAAGATTCATGACTCAATGACTTAATACCTTTCAAAGGCTCAACACCACATTCCAAGGGATCCTTGTGTTATTAGAGAAACAGAGGGTCAGATTTGTAGCATGAAGAATTTTTTTTTACACATGAATTGCATACTACAAGGATGAAATAGTGACTCGTTCTAATAAATATGATAGCAGTTCATTGCCATTAACATATATATAGTGAAACCCCTCAAAACAGAAAACCCTTGGGACCCAGATTTTGTTTAGGTTTTGAGAAGTTTTCGGTTTACTGAGGTTTTTGCAGATGTAAATAAAGGCTCTTTTTTGAAGCACTTATGTGATGAGACAGAATGTAATTATGAGAGCATTAGTGTCTGTGTGTGTAAGAGTGCACAAAATTAAGAAAGCTCTCGATATTCTTCCACTATCGCTATATCAACACCCACACTCTTGCCACTAACTTTAGTTTCTTCAGTGTAGGTTTTGGCACAGATTCATACTCATTGATCAGACTAATTTTGGCACAGATTCATACTCATTGATCAGACTAATTTTGGCACAGATTCATACTCATTGATCAGACTAATTTTGGCACAGCTTCACACTCACTAATCAGACTAATTTTATCCTGTAAGGATTGTTCAATCCTACGATGCTTAGCTGCTTGTTCTGACATCTTGACTTGTGAGTGAAGACAAATGACAGTCATGGCTACATAAATACATATATGTAATTATTTTAAGTCGTTGAAAATCAGTTGAGTGAATCTGACTTTTAGAATACTGCTTTGTTGGTCTCCGTCGGCAAAGCATCATAAGCGAGGCCACATGCCTGGTTAATAAAGCCCTTATATTTAAACAACAAGCAAACAGTGTTCTGTTGATCGTGTATACAAATGAATAGCATCAATCACATTTTGATAATAAGTAGATAAACGTGATCTTTCTTAAATAGCATACCTACAAGCATTTTGTTATTAATAATTTGCCTTAAAAGCTTGCTCTTTTGTATGGTGCAAAGACTTCAGATTAGCCTATTGTCAGCCCTAATCTGTGTTGGCGCATGTCAAGTATTGTTTTAACCTCACATGCCCTTGGGACATTTTTCAGGTCTTTGTCTCACATATCAGCCCACTACAGTACTTGCTAACTGTAACTAATCTGTTCCAGCATGTGTCACAAATTTAGCAGCTAAAATATATTTCCAAGTTTGAATAGCATCTTGGTTTTTACTGGGGGGGGGGGGTAAAATTGAAATTCGGGATCAAAATTTGTTTCAGTATTCGGAGTTGAGGGGTTTCGGTTTACTTGGAAAAAAATTATGATATTTAAGAAGGAAAAATTTGGAACTAAAAAAATTTTGATCTTGAGAGGATTCCGGTATATTGAGGTTTTGGTTTTGAGGAGTTCACTATATATATATATATTAAAGATGTGTGGCAATAGATACTGTTTACGTTACTAGCAGAAAAGTTAATTGTCATGTGTTATCATTGTAAGACTTAGGTATCACTTTTCTGGTGGTGGCAGCAACAACGTTAAAGTTTTGTGTTAAAGGTTTGTGCAAAGTTTTGTGTTAAAGGTTTGTGTTAAATTTTTTGTGTTAAAGGTTTGTGACAAAGTTTTGTGTTTAAGTTTTTGTGTTAAAGATTTGTGGCAGAGCTTTGTGTTAAGGTTTGTGGCAAAGCTTTGTGTTAAAGGTTTGTGGCAAAGTTTTGTGTTAAATGTTTGTGGCAAAGTTGTGTCTTAAAGCTTTGTGTTAAATTTTTTGTGTTCAAGGTTTGTAGCAAAGTTTAGTGTTAAAGGTTTGTGGCAAAGTGTTGTGCTAAAGGTTTGTGGCAAAATTTTGTGTTAAAGGTTTGTGTCAAAGGCTTGTGGCAAAGTTTTGTGTTAAAGGTTTGTGGCAGAGTTTTGTGTTAAAGGTTTGTGGCAGAGATTTGTGTTAAAGGTTTGTGGCAAAGTTTTGTGTTAAAGCTTTTGCAATTAGGATACAGAAGGGAGACAGCAACACATGGGGAGACACCTGGCCTCTCCATCATAAATCTTTACTTGACTCAAAACATCACTCTAAAATTTTCTGAGGAGCGAAAATGCCATATTGGTGCATTTTGAGTAAAATTTTCGAAGTTTGGAGTAACACATATTGGTCGAAATGTTGAATAAAGTTTTATGACATAATGACCAATGTCCAAGTTCCACTGAACACTTGTTTTTAATTTTGAGGGGGTTATCAAAGTATTGAAAATTTAGCAAATATTGGTGATGTCTGAGACATAATGATGCAAAATAATGTGACTTTTTTGCAGAAAAATACAGAGAAATGCATCAACAGTTTCTGGATGAATCTCAACTAAAGTTTACAAAGGTAATCATATGAATCATTACATCATTACATCCTTAATGCAAATGTATTAGGTCCCAGTTAGCTTGAGTATTGCATGTATGTATATATTATGTTTGTATGTATGTATGTATGTATGTATGTATGTATGTATGTATGTATGTATGTATGTACATATGTACGTATGTATGTATATATGTATGTATGTATAGGTTTCAACAACATGTCAGCACAGTAATTGTTATACGGTGCAGATAAAAATTTAGTTCTGAAAATGTTAAATGAAAAGAGAGTAATGAAATATATGTCAGTTTGTTAGATAATAAAATGTTTTTAATTACATACAGTACACACAGAGTGGGTTGACAGTGCTACGCTTATGCTAGTGAACAGTAATGTTTAGTGTAGTTCAGTGACTTACACTGGTTTAATTCAGGCATTTCTTGTACTTTACTCAGTGTGTGGTCAGATAAACAGACTTAGGAGATTTTGAAGTATAGATGCCTTCTACTTATGCATACCAAAATGAAAACTTTTAAAACTCTTGCATCAAGACATATAATTGGCTAAGTCTTTGTTATTTGAGTGTTGCAACAATAAACAAATGTATTTAACTGTGCCATGCATGCATCTGGCCCAGGTATATACAACATAATGCAGTTCACTGTTTCATATTTTTCATGTCAAATTGTTTTAAGTTCAGAAAAATAATCAATTGATATTTTAAAGTATATGTCCAGCATAATAATGCCATAATTATTCGATGACTTCACATTGTTGGTTTTATTGACGTGTATGTATTATCAGTTATTTTCAAGAGTGAAGAATGGTTGGTGTGTTTTATTGCTTCTTTAATTTCAAAACTGTATCAAAAACCATCTCGATAAAAACCTGAAAACTTTTATAAGTTGTTTACATGTTTACAAGGCTTGTATCTTTCAGAAGGAAGAGCAGCTTATAGAATTCCACATAGCTAATTTGGAATATGCATGTGGCACAAGCCTGAACCAAATGTCAGCCATCAGCTGGGATCAGAATGAAGAGTACCCACAGTTTGCTGGGCCACACATCCTCATGAAGGATGGATATACACAGCTTCTGGACAAAATGGCAGAGGGGGTTCACTTTGTCACCAATATGGAGGTAATGTATTTGTAACCTACTTAAACATTTGTTTTCTATCACTTGCTGTATGCCGGGCATCAATTGTCAAATCTCACTAGATTTAGAAGAGTTGACTTCAACACCAGAGATCACTTGATTAATATGTTACGTGTAACTGTATGGTAAAACATAAATATCACTTTTCTGGTGGAATCATCCAACACTAAGATTCTGTGTTAAAGTGTGTGCAGTTCAGATTGAGAGATATATAATTGCACAGGTCCCAGGTGAGACACCAATTTCAACAGAACACTTGTGGCATTTACAGTCATTAAACTTGATGAGTGACTTAATTTTTGTCAAGTCCATGTTAGTGGTAAGCAAGACATAGTATTCACTTTTATGGCACTGGCTGCTGCAACAACAGTTTCTTAAAGTTTTTGTGTTAAAGATTTTCAGCAATGCTTTGACTGTGGGCTCAACATGCAGATCCTGGCCTTCTGGTTAGGAGAATTACTTACCACTATCAACAGTAGGTCACAATGGCCTATTTTTCATGTTCAACTGCTTACATTAGATCTTTCAGTCATACACCAACAGTGCATATGTTCAGAGCTTTTTTGGATACATGCTGAAATGTCTCAAGTAGGGATTCGTGTGGAAAATGTTTGTATAGGGTGCTGTTGAAGTGCAAATTTCCTATCATGTATAGGTGGTATACTGTTGTTTTCCTCCAGGGTCATTCTGTGCAGTCACTTGCCTCTGTGTGGCCACTTGTCTCTGTGTGGCCACTTGTCTCTGTGTGGCCACTTGCCTCTGTGTGGCCACTTGTCTCTGTGTGGCCACTTGTCTCTGTTGATGCTGTGCAGTCATGTGTATCAGCAGTGACTGATAGCTCGTTCAGTTAGCACACTGCAAACAGCAGTAATTTAGCAGCATATATAGTAATCTTGCTAGTCATGCAGAGTCACTGGGTAGGAAATGATGATTTTGACAAGCTGTATCCGGACCCATTAAGAAGGTGCAGCAAGACTAGGAAACTGTTAGTAACCTAGGAGTTAACAAGAAGCTTTAGTGTGGCTGATACAGCTAATTGGCCTGGGGAGAACACTGTACGCTACTTATCTCCTTTGAATATATTACATGATGACAATAACATTAGGAAAGTAAAATCCACTACCTCCGGAATCCAGCCCATCTGAAAAGACTAAAAAATTGTCCTTTCTGGCTATATACCTTATAGACAAAGAGAAGTCACTCTTATCTATTAATCTTTCACTACAGTACTATCAACATAGTTTTAAAGACCTCACAAATATCCTTTGAATATCTTTTTGATTTCAAGCCATCTATCCAGAAAGTTGGTATATTGGAGGGTAGTACGGTTTTTACTACATGTGACCTTTGATTAATATTTATATTTATGTGAATTTTTTATGCAGTGTGGACTTCATTTATTCTGACCTTGTGCTCCAGTATGGTATCATTGGAACGTTGTTTGTTTGTTGTTATTAGCATGCACTGCATATATATTTCTGCTCGTTTAAATAATGAGTGTTGTCATTATGATGATGTAAACACTTTTGGGCTATTGTTTTTTTGGGGTTGCTCTTGTCATTTCAGTTAAACATGAAAACAAAAAGCAGAAAAAAACAAGAAATTTAAATCTAGCAAAGACACTTGAGACGTTCCTCACTTGTATAAAATGAGTTCTTCGTCCTCGACATGCAGTGTGCGCATTTTATGGTTAGAAAATATCAGGACCACAATGTTGCATAAAAGTATCAATAGCAAGGAGCAACATGTGAAATCTCATTTGGAACTGTGACATATTGAGCCTTCACCCGAAGACTGCATCAATTGCGAGCATAGTGGAGGATGTAACCATGGTCCCTCCTCCATCCAAAATTAGATGTACAATGTCGACTGTGATGATTACATTAGCAGAATTAGAGGAACATGGGATTGAGGAATTGCTGTTCTTGAATTTATCCCAGATGCTGTTAGAGCTGCAGATGCGTCGACTGGTGCAGGAAGTGATGTTGCAGTTGCTAAATTCAGGACAGTTTTTGCCTGTATGTAAGTTGCAAACCTCTATGGATAATTTGGAGCTTATGGGCAGTGTCCCTCCATATCTAGGCAGCCCAGTGGGCTAAGTTCCCCCGCAGGTCTGAGCATGGTCTTCAAGCTGCTGAGTCTCAGCACATTGGGTTTGAATAAGATTTGATGGCCCATTCCAACATTCTTTCATGCTGTATGATGCTGTTCCAGCTGCAAAGCCAGCCAGTCCAGCCATACCTATTGTGTAGTGATTGGAGATTTGTGACTTTGGCAAGCCATGCCACAAAATGGCTGATAGCGTCATGGTATATGGAACTATTTGGGGATTAAACTGACTGACATGTCCATTTCGTTACACCATCTGCATGGGCAATACTGAAACCGGCCATCGAAAGGCCCGCCGAGCTAATTGCCATGCATACTGGCCAGCCAGAACTTGAGTCCGTCATCCAGCAGGCTGTCCATACCAGCAAAACTTAACGGAGCCAATGGCTGGTGAGTCATTTATTTATGGCTTATCATTTAGAGCGATACCGTGATACATTTAGGGATGATGCCTGATCTATGCCACTGGGGATGTTTTACATGGATATGGACGTAGGCCCTGAAGAATATGATCCACACAGTGAGTGTGGCGATAACCTTCACGCCTTAACACACTCATATTCAACTATGGAACAGACTGAATTTAGTTTCAAAACATCTGTCTAAGAATATACCAGATGTTGCAGGCTTCTGAATGGCCACCACTGCCAACTGTGAGCCAGGCCTATAAGGTCATGGTGTCAGTAGAAGATGAGGATTACAATAGAAATCAGTAGACCTGGAAGATGAGGATTACAATAGCAATCAGTAGACCTGGAAGATGAGGATTACAATAGCAATCAGTAGACCTGGAAGATGAGGATTACAATAGCAATCAGTAGACCTGGAAGATGAGGATTACAATAGCAATCAGTAGACCTGGAAGATGAGGATTACAATAGCAATCAGTAAAAATAAAGGAAATTTCAGATTGTCTATCAGATACAGTCCATGACCAGGAAAATTCTAAAGCATTTTTTTGTGGAAAGTCACGCTGTTATAGAACACATTCAGACTCTTTTATGACCGAGCTTCCGACACTTGATAAAAAAACATTGCGGCGGTGAATATGACTACTCTGCTGTTATACAAGGTTCATGGCACCTCAAAGTTCTTTCATAATATTATGGCAACATCTTCAATCTTGGACCTAGCATCACAAGTCATTTTTCATCTTACTGAAATAGCAGATGGCAAGCATGTCTGGTAATCAACAGCTAGGATTGTCATGGTTATTAACAGGGCTGCACCATTCTATTGCTAATGTTCTGACGGCCTATACTAACTTAGATTTTTGTAGACGAGACACCTGTCTTCACTCATCACTCAAGTCGCACCAGTCCTTGGCACTCCATGCGACCCACTTTGGGTTACCATTATTATTTGGCAGTAGGATAGAAGAAGTGAGGAAGCAGGCAGCACAGGAACTGCCCCTCAAACTTGCCATGCCTACATTCAGGCAAAATCATTCTCGGTCTCAAAGGAGATATGATCATTGGCAAAGAGAGAAGAGGTCAAAAAATACCGCCCAACAACAGCAACAGTTTCAACCTTAATCAGATTTCAGGAGACAAGAGGCTCTACAATTTAGGATACGAGGTCAACGAGTAAATGACATGCTCTGGCCTTTGTCTGCGCGGAAGTGAGACTCTGATGGGCTTCTTTGGCAGACAGGAAGAAACACCATATATCGATTCATTCCATTACAGTGAAATAGTACATCTTCTTTATGTGAACAGCGTACTTTCATAACTTCATGTCAGTTATATGAACAGTACAATATCATAATTCATATATTAGTGTCTCCTATGTGAATAGCATTGTTTCATAATTTCATGTGGTCAGCATAGTCTCACAATTTCACATCTGTCAAGTGAATAGAGCAGTCTCAAATCTGTCATGTTAATGGAATACTGTTATAATTCACGTTCATTATGTGCACAAGATAAGAGCGGATAAATCAGTAATCACATGTGGAAAACTTCTCTACTTTATTTACAATTCAGCGTATTATTTGCGTAGCAGTATTTACTGCATGCAGTGGCCATTTGTAGAACGTGATAGTCTAATCTAAATTGCGTTACAAGGTGGTGTCAAAACTGTGCATGTTAGATTAGGCCCGTATTCATTTTCATATATATGCATTGTAAATAAATGTTATTTTGATAACTGGTCTTCGTCTCTTCACTGATCCACACCCACTCAGTCAATCCTTGTGTTACGACTAGGGGTAAAATGTAACAAAAGAAAGAACAACTCAAACAAGCTTTCACAATTTCATAAATGGGATAACAAGCGAGGTTTCTCTATCCCCATGCCTCCTAACAACTGCTGTTTATTCACCACACCAACCACTCATCAACAGTTTACTGGTTGGCACAAGACTTTTTCATTTCCATCAGCAATGGATCGACCTATTTTCACAAAATAAATGGCTGCTCTAAGTTGTTTCTGAGGGGATTCAGATTTCATTTATCCAGCCCCCTCCCATTTTGTCTTCTCCTTTCATGATGAACATTCTGTCAGATTTGGAGAAAGCCAAAGTTTTTTGCAGAAGGAGATCAGGTCATTACTTGACAAGTGGGTGATGGAGATTGTTGAAATCTGAATGCTCCAGGGTTTTATTCCAGGCTCTTTCTAGTGTCAAAGGTCAACAGAAGGCTCAGAAATATTACTGACCTCAAGAAATACATTGCAGCACCGAAATTAAGATAGAAGTGGTTCAATCATTCAGACTTTCCATCAAAAGGGATCAATATATGATCAGTCTGGACTTGACAGATGTATATTTCCACATCCCAATTCATGCTACTGCTCGTAAGTTCCTTCAGTTTGCCTACCAAGGAAATAAATTTCAATTTCATGTGCTCCAATTTGATCTCAACATAAGTCCATGGGCATTCACAAAAATTATCAACTTCATTGTCATCCTGTTCTGGTCGACTTCATCAGCAGTGACTGCAGCATATCTGGATGACATCCTCCAAAAACACGTAAGTTCTATTTAGGCGAAGGGCAGGAATAATCTCCTGTCCCTATTAGGTTACCTAGGATTTTTAGTGAACTGCAGCTAGTCGGATTTTGATGCATCCCAGCATTATATCCATCTGGGCATGGAGTTTATCACCAATCTCAGCATCATCCATCTCCCTCACGTATGCATATTACAGATTATCAAACTTGCAGAGTCAATTTCCAACAGGGAGTGGATTACAGCTGAGTGTGGCAGCATATCTAATTCTGCTTGGTCGCCTTCTTACTCACCCCTTGCAGATGGCCCTGTGGGCCCAGTGGCACACATTTTCCAGTCAACTTGATCACAAAGTCGGGATCACAATCAAAGTAATATTATTCCTGCATCAATGGCGCAACAAAGATTGGCTCACAGCAGAGATCCCTTTGGAAAAGCCTCAACCGGAAATCAAGGTTTTATGGACACCAGTTCTTACGGCTAGGGAGCCCGCCTGTTATGCTTTGACTCAGTCATTGGCAAGTTGGGTCTGGATTAATTACCTCTTCATATCAACCTTCTAGAAATGAAGGCTATAATCAAGACTTTTTATGTCTGGAAGGACCGACTCTACAGGAAAATAGTCCTTGTCATGTCAGAGATTTCAGTGGTGGTGGACTACCTCATCAAATGGAGGGAGGGGGTGGGCAGAACCAAATCACGCAATCTATGCACCTGTGCATTCTGGTTTAGAGGTTTCTATGCAGGTGCTGCCTGCTAAATATAACCACACAAATTAGACACATTCCTGGCTGGCTTAATGTCCTGACCAACTATAAAAATATGGGCTAGGTTGTTCATACTGAATGGCCCATTAATCAATCAATCTTTCAGATTTGCACTCTTTGGAGGCCTTTGATGACAGACATTTTTCCAACAAGGTAGAATCACAAACTATCCACCTTTGTCACCCTGGGCCATGGATGCACTATCAATCAGTTTGGAGGGGTTTTGAACTTTCGCCTACCCGACCACAGTCCTAGTACCAAAAGTAATACAAAAATTCAGAGGTCAAAGCTGCAAACTGATTATGATTGCCTCTCTCAGGTGGGACAAGTCCTCGGTCAATGATCTACTTCAGCGATAGATATATCTAGGAAAATCCTGGCGAAGCCAAACCTACTCAAACAGCTGCGGTCACAGGTATTTCATCCCTGTCTGGACCAGCTCCACCTTCACACCTGGCTCTTGACGGGAGGGCTCTGCAAAGAAAGGAATTTCAGCCTTCTGCTGTAGAGAGAATCTCGCAAGCTAGAAGGCCCTCCACTTGAAGACGTACAAGCTAGAAGGCCCTCCACTTGGTGCAAAGTCAGCAACATTGTCTCTTTGAATGTCTCAATCCCACAGCTGGCTGATTTCTTTCTCGTGCTGCTCGAGGAAAAATATTAGCCCCAGTTACTATCAAAGGCTACCGCTCCATGATTTCCGCCACTTTCAGTCATCATGGCAGAGGGGTTATTGGTCATGACAAAGATCTATCAGATCTACTAGCCAGTGTTAACTTGAATACAAACATAATCCCCCATCCTGTTTCCAAAATGGAATCTCTCATAGGTTTTGACATGGCTCAATTCAGATCAATTCAAGCCTTTAGCCAAAACCTTGCAGAAGCTGCTGTCATACAAGACATGCTTTTTGATAGCCTTAGCCTCAGTCTGCAGGGTGAGTGACTTACATGTCTTTTCATTGTACCCAGACTATCTCCAGTTCAGATCAGATGGTTCCACAGTCCTAATGACACAACCGGGTTTTGTAGACAAGAATAGGCTGCTGTCAGTTGGCAATCAGAGAGTCGTCATATACTCCCTCTCTTTGATAGATACATCAAGAGAAGCATCCTTGCAAAACTCTGTCAATGCCCTCAAGCATTACTTGAAGCACACAGAGAAAAGTCGTAGAACAAGAAAATGCCTCTTTCTCCTGGTGAAGACTGGAAAAGAGGATATCACCCCTCAAGCCGTCTCATGATGGCTTAAGTGGGTTATATGCTTGCCATACTTTGAAGTTTTAAAAGATAAGAGTCACTTCTCAGTTAATAAAATTAGAGCAATCTATGCAAATCTTGCTTTCGAATCTAATGTTTCTATCCAAGACATGATAGAAGCTGTTGACTGGCATGCATAGTCAACCTTTTTGAGCTTTTATCTGCAGGATTTAGCTTCACAGAGACAAATTTGAATCTGGTGGGTCCTGTGGCTGCTGCACTGATGACCACAAGACCCAGCTGATGTCTTCACAACTTCCTCACAGGCAATAGTGTACGGCTTTTGCTGGATTCACCCATAAATTTATCACTATGAAGAGTTTAGTCTTTTTCTTCATGGCTGGGTTGTGCTGTTCTCAAGTTAGGAGAGCATGATATAGGGAATCCAGTCATTCTTCCCTCAAAGGGTACCCATGGTAGAGGTCGGATGCTCAGCATTCCCTCCTCCAATTACTTATTTTCCTAACATTAATGTATTTGGGGAATGTATTCAAAGGAGAAAGCATATTTTCTTGTAAATTATGTTTCTCTGAGAATACTTACCCAATCACATTACAATACAACCCTTTCAACCTCTATGCTAATGCGAGCATCCTAAGTTGATGTATTGCTCAGCTTAAAACTGTGCCAATTAGTGGTGGTCAATAGTGAGGTAATATGTAAGAGTTTCTTCCCTTTGTCTATATGGTATATAGACAGAAAAGATGCATTTTTCGTCTTTTCAGGAATGTTGGATTTGGGAGGTAGCAGCATTTATTTTCTTAACATTGATGTGATCAGGTGAGTATTCTTGGAAAAAAAACATAATTTACTAAAAAAGAAATGTACTTTCTCTTTAGTGAGACTGATACAGCTTATTGACCTGGGGAGAACATTGTGCTCTACATTTCTCTTGATAATAAATTATGGGAAGTTCTTTAATAATATACATCATTCCTTGCAAAACTAGAAAAAAAACAGGAGTGACAGTTTTACATAAAGGGTTTATGTTTCATTTTTAGTTCAAATAGAAAGCATCGGCATTGTTAATAGTGAAGTGACCGAAGGATACATATATCATGCAAAATGCTAGTTTTCCATACAGATGAAAGATTCAATGTCTGTTTGATATTGCAGGTGACTAGTATAGACTACAGTACAGATGATCATATACTGGTTCGCTGTTCATCTGGGTCAGAGTTGAAAGCATCTAGGGTGAGTACAATATTTTAACATTTATGACGTCATGTAAAATGTAGTTGTTCAATAACAGAACTTGGTTTTAAGAAATGAGATTGACTAGCGTATATACTCGCATAAAAGCTGAGACCAACTGCAAACTGCATAATGCGCCAGCAGATCTGGGTCTATGCAGTTTGTAAGGACTAATCAGTAGAACAAACAACATAGACCCTGATCAGACGATAAACAGATTTCTACAAGGCATATTATCAGTCTCTGTGCCATTCATGGTTTGCCTGTTGTCCAGCTTTCATTGCTTGTCACCTATTGATATCAACTTCTTATAAACTATTAGCATTTTTCATGACTCAGTCATATCTTTTATTGGCACCATCTGTACCGTCATCATATTGTTATACTCTTAAAAATTCACAATACATAAACTTTTCTCAGTTCAAACTTAGATGTCTCGAAGACTCTTTGTGAAAATATAATGTTTCTTTGAATGATGCAACATAACCTACATGTATCAGGAAAAGTGTACAATTTTCGCTGGCTAAGTGAAATTTTCTGTTACTATCTTACAATTTTGTAAGATTACAAAAGGAAAAAAACTTGATTTTTGTGTGATTTCATATAAATCTTTCTACTGGGCAAACAGATGATTTTAGGAGTTTTTCTGCCCCGAGTATATTTAGTCCAACATCCTTTCATGAAAATTGTATGTAAAAGATATACAAAAATACTAGTTTTGTGAAATAAATATATGACTCAATACTTAGATCACCAGTACAAACAAGCTTGATCTTTACCCACTGAAGAGGTTCATAGGTCTGAGGTTATTCAGGGTAAAACAACCTTCATTTACAAGTAATTTTAGCAATTGCATGTAGAAACATGTGGTATTTTAGGTTATGTTTTGCAAAATTTTGTCTACTGTGAAATTATACTGAATTCTCAAATATTTTGTGCAATTTTACTCTTTTGATGTATATGAATGAACAACCTGTATAATGTAATTAATTTTTTTACCCAGAACGACCTCTGCTCTATTGCATAGGTACCTATCTTTTATGTTTATGTCTCCAGAGAATGTGTGGATTATTCCATTATGAGTCATGGTGTTCATTTCATGTAAGACACAAACTTTATTTTATGTTATTTTCAGGTTTTAGTGACAGTACCACTGGCTTTGTTAAAGAAGAAATGTATTTCATTCAACCCCAAACTTCCACCATGGAAAGAAGAGACAATTTCCAAGTTAGGAACTGGTCATGTGGAAAAGGTAATGATGGCCATTTTTACAATCTTATTATACTCTTCCTAAACAGCTTGTCATATCATCATGAAATTTTAGCTAAAGGAATTTTTACAAATGAAATTGGTCCAAATGAAAATGGTAAAATCTTACCACCAGGGTGGCCATCTTCAAAACTCCTGTTATTGCTTCTCCTCCTGTAAGAATAGTTGTACTGACATGAGATATTTCACTTGGACGAAACGTAGTAGATACAAGGGAAATGTGCATGAAAAGAAATTAATTTCATTGGTTTGTTTGGTGTTTGTGGGCAGAGTTGCTGATAGATCAGTTGGCATTGCCTTGCTTGAGCACTCGTATTTAGGCAAGGCCACTTACATTAATGAAAAGTGTAATTCACCCATGACAAAGACATTGACCACCATGACCAGTAGAATAGTTGCTATCATAAACAAGAAAATCCAGCACTAAACAATTTTTTAATTCACAAAGCGACCTTTAACTTTAAATCACTTTATAGCAATAATTTTTCAAGCACAGTAGCATAAAGGTTAGTTACTGTGATGTCTGTTTAAGTGAGAGAAAGACCCATTCTTACTGCCTATCTTTTATGTGCTTCTTTGTGTTTTTTTTATTTGATTGTACAAGAGCCATATTCATAACATTTGTTAAAGATTATAGCATTATTTTTACTATTACTTGCAGTATCAGGTAAGGATGGGAAGGGGGTGGGGGCATTTCTCATTTTTGAAAGTGTTGGTACAAACTTTTCAAGTGATTTTTTTTTTTTAGTTTCTAAGTTTGGGACAAGAAATATGTACTTATTTTTTCCTGTCCCAAGAAAATAATTTCGGTATAATGGCCATTCATGGCGATGTGTCACAATAAAGCCCAGTGAGCACTTCCCAGATAACCTATTTAAGTGTTTACTCAGAAGCTAAGTTGGATTTATTTTGACAAGTGTTCAGAACTTAATGGTCCTTTGGCACTAAGACACAAGCTAATTAGAAGATTAACTGTCGCACCTCATTACAATATATAAAAAGTGCTTACATCACAGTAACATCTGTGTCTATGGTCAACCTAACTTCTTGCTAAAATCATACATGGTAGAAACTTAAGCCTTTGGCTAACCTTGGAATTGTTCTTCAAAATTTTCAGTAATACATTCGAAATTATCTTGCAAGTTCAAATACAACGCACAAACTTTTGTCTTTTCTCTTTCTTGTCTTTCAATTTTCTTTTTCTATCTGGATGTAGTGTTTCAGGACCATGCATTTGCCACGTGCCAACTGTTGTTATTAGTACAAACAATTTAGAGTTGTACCCAGTTATTGCCAGTTGATATTGATGAAAAAGTGTTTGGTAACATATTGATGGCTTTGGCTCTGGTGGGTTTTTTTAGTGTAATTTTAGCTATAAAGCTTTAGTTCACTTTTGTTTATGATGGATACACATGTTCTGACCTTAAATAGGAGGCAACTCTACTGATACATAGATTTGTGAGTACTGCATGTTAACTTTATAATTTTAAGTACCAATTTGACTACACAGATGGAGTTGGATTTTGTGACTTCATAAGAGCTGGGTTTTAAGTACAGATTTGACTGCACAGACAATAGTTGTGTACTCCTGCTTCCTCATTATTTTTGTACATAATCCAAATTTATTTACACAATTGGTTAGACAGAATTGACATCTCCTGATTAGTCAAGATGTTCAGCATGTTAATGATATATCCCTCATGTTCCTTTTGCACCATGACCAGACATGGGTAACATTCAGTAAGAAAAACACTTAGTACAGCTTCTTGTTATTTACTATTCTCTTCTGAGTTGTTGACTACTGTGTGGAAAGTTAATTTCATCTTGGTTTTAATATTTACATATTTGCAATCAGTCAGTCTTCCATAAAAATATTAATCTTTGAAATTTTAATTACAAGTTGATTGACACCTAGGGAATTGTGACAGAGGCAAAACAGCCCAAATTTAAAACATTGCAAAAAATGTTTTAAAATCAGAAGCACTAAATATTGACACCACAAAAATAATTTTGACATACAATATTCAAAACACAAATTAATATTGTGACAGTATTGAAAAGAATTTCTTTCATTTTGTTGACTGTATTTGTAATGATTTGAACATAACTTACTCTGAGAGAATAAATACATTATGTCCTAATATCAAAGGCATCATTTTCAAATATATACATTATGTCATAATATCAAAGGCATCATTTTCAAATAAATACATTATGTCCTAATATCAAAGGCATCATTTTCAAATAATACATTGTCATAATATCAAAGGCATCATTTTCAAATATATACATTATGTCATAATATCAAAGGCATCATTTTCAAATATATACATTATGTCATAATATCAAAGGCATCATTTTCAAATAAATATTCATGATGTACAGAACTCAAAGATTTAGTACAAGAATCCTCATTAAAAATGAAGTTTTTTCACAAACTTGTCTTTAAAATGAAACCATTGCTGCATGCTACTTCAACAGCTGGCTGCTAATTGCAGAAATTAACAACCTTTCTAAATGAGCTAAACCACTTATTGTTTTACTTTTTGAAACCGGCGATGTATTTAGGTGATATGCTATTTAAAATTGTGGTAATGTTATTGTTACATATGCACTTTTGTTCATCATCTGTGTGTCTGTGCCTGTCTGTCAGTATTTGTAGTCGCTTCCATTTCTAATTTCTGACCAATTTTGAGGCAGACAAGAAAGAGATTAGAACTTTTCTTCTCCCATTGAGCAGTTAGTTTATGCATGTTATAAGTATTGGTATTTAACAGTTAGTAGATGCATGTTATAAATGTTGGTATTTGAACAGTAGATGCATGTTATAAGTATTGGTATTTAACAGTTAGTAGATGCATGTTTTAAGTGTTGGTATTTTAACAGTAGATGCATGTTATAAGTGTTGGTATTTAAACAGTAAAAGCATGTTATTAGTATTGGTATTTAACAGTAGATGCATGTTATAAGTGTTGGTATTTTAACAGTAGATGCATGTTATAAGTATTTGTATTTAACAGTAGATACATGTTATAAGTTTTGGTATTTTAACAGTAGATGCATATTATAAGTATTGGTATTTAACAGTTAGTAGATGCATGTTATAAGTGTTGGTATTTAACAGTTAGTAGATGCATGTTATAAGTATTGGTATTTAACATTTAGTAGATGCATGTTATAAGCATTGGTATATAACAGTCAGTAGATGCATGTTATAAGTATTGGTATTTAACAGTTAGTAGATGCATGTTATAAGTAGTAGTATTTAACAGCTAGTACATGCATATTATAAGTGTTAGTATTTAGCATTTATAGTATTTAATTCTGCTGTCAATATTTGTAGATTGCTTTGCGGTTTAAGAAGAAGTTCTGGAGAGATAATGGTATAACATCTGATATGTTTGGACATGTCCCAGAAGATGGTGGTACAAGAGGACTTTTCAGTGTGTTCTATGATCTGTCCAGTGGTCAGGCAAGTAACACTGCAACCTTTTACCTCCCTCTACTCTTAAATACAAGCACAAGATTTTTGTATTGGATCAGTCCAAAAATCAAGATTGACAGATCTGGTTCCCAGATTTCAGGCACCAAATGAATAGTTGTAAGAGTTACCTCCCTTGTCACTTCAGCATTGTATTGTAACAAAAGCATAAAAGTGTGACGCAAAATAATATTCTGTTGCACACAACAAATAATTAAATATAAGTTTTTTCTTTCAATCAATATCACATGAATTTTAATTTTAATTTTAGAAAACGTTTTGGATTGGGTGATCAGTATTTGATTTATCCTTCTTCATCACAAGGCTACTCTTTTGCAAAGTGAAGTACATAAGAATCATTATAAAAACCTACAAAACATCATCAGCATTTCATGGACTTTGCGACTTGGATATCAATAAGTAACTATGCAATGAACTGTACTCTTATGAAAATTTAAAGGTTCACTGTAAATCTTCATATTTTCATACATTTTGTAAATTTGACTTTCTTTTTGCATACAGTTTTCATCAGCTTGAACTGAACTTGTATATTATCATAGATCAAAATCTGTACAGTGAAATATATTTTTACATATTCTCTTTCCTTGCTGGATTTGAAGAAAAAAAATCAAGTTCATATAGATTGGCCCATAACCACTAGCTGGGAGTAGTAATGTTGGTTCCAGAATGCTGTGAAAATGCAGAATGCTTGGTTGGTCTGTGATATAGCATCCATCCATATTCTGTGAAAATGCAGAATGCATGGTTGGTCTGTGATATAGCATCCATCCATATTCTGTGAAAATGCAGAATGCTTGGTTGGTCTGTGATTTAGCATCCATTCATATTCTGTGAAAATGCATTTTCTCAAAAACCAATTGACAGAATTCAGCCAAATATGACAGAAAGCATTCTACTCCAATGTCATTTCAATTTATACAAATAATGCTGATCCTCTATCCACTGTGATCGGTATTACTAAAGATATATAAACCTTGAAATGATTTCTTTGGATAAACAGCTCAGAGTTTGATCAAATTTGACAGGAAGCATTCTGATATGAAGTCCTTTTAAATTTATGCAAATGATTATTATCTGCTATCCAATATGATCACTGTTAATAGAAATATGTAAACCTTCAAATGATTTCTTGTAATCAGTAGCTCAGAGTTTGATACAATTTGACAGAAAGTATTCCGGCATGAAAATCACTTAAGTTTGTTCAAATGATTGGTCATCAAAAATGTGTGTTGTTACAATAGATAAAACTGTTAAACAGCTTCTTCTCAAAACATGCTCAACAGAATTTGACAAAATTTGACAAAGCACCTGGCTTGAAGGCCTTTTGATTTTGTACAAATGATGCCAATCTGCCATCGAAATATGGCTGCTGTTAAATAAAAATACAAACAAAACCATAAAGAGACTTCACAAAAGCACACTAGAGAAATTGACTAAATTTGACAGAAAGCATCTTGGTTTGAAGGCCTTTAACTTCTTTACAGAGATGATGGTGATCAGTGTTCAAATAATGCTGAAGATGCAAAAAATAGAGAAAACCGTAAACAACTGTTTTGATAACCAATCAGCAAATTTAGACTAGTGATCCTACTAACCCAGATTTCTGGGTCAACTAAACTTGCATTTTGCTGTAAGGCAAATTTCAACCAGATGAACAATCTCAGCCCCACATGCGGTTTTCAATTAAAGACTTCTTATGATGTCTATTGGTCCTAAGTGAAAATGGTGCCAAAATGATATACAAAGTTGCCACCATCACAGCCATCTTGAAAATCTTGTTATCGCTAGTTCTTCTGGCTGGAAAGTCGTATAGACACAGGTTTTCACCAGATGACATCTTATGGTATCTAGTTGGTTCTAACAAAAATGGTTTGGATCTGACCTCCATGGTGGCCATATTAAAAATCATGTTATTGCTACTCCTCCTGGATGGATAATCATATCACTATGGGGTTTTCACCAAAAGACTTCTTATATTGTCAAGTTGGTCGTAAATAAAAATGGTGCTGATCTAATATGGTTGCCATGGCATTCTTCCGTAAAATCTTGTTATCACTGTTTTTTCATCTTTACATGGGGTTTTGACTAGAAGACTTCTTATGAAGTCTAGTTGATTGTAAATGAAAATGGTGCCTATCTGACTTCCACTATTGCCGACATAGTAGCAATCTTTAAAAAAAAAATTATTGGTACCTGTCCTGGATGGCTGGTCATATCAACATGGGGTTTTCACCAAAAGACTTTTAATGATGTCTAGTTGGTCCTAAATGCAAATGGTGCCGATCAGACATCCACTATGGTCACCCTGGCAGTCATTTTGAAAATCTTGTTATCACTACTCGTAAATGGAAAGTCATATTAACATGGGGTTTTCACCAGAAGGCTTCTTATGGTGTCTAGTTGACTTTAAATAAAAATGGTGCTGATCTTACACCCAATATGGCCACTACAGTGGCCATCTTGAGTATCTTGTTATTGCTCCAGAATATCAGAGATTTGTTTCAACACTCAGCATTAAAAAAGAAGAAGCAATCTTATCTTGGACTCCTGGAAATTCTTTTTGGTCAGTAGAGCATCAGTCCTCTCTAGGGACTCTTTTTTTTGTAACACAGCTGTCTTATAATTACTCAGAATACATCCAAATAATGCTTCAGAATCCCTCAGAAGACCTTGTCATAGACTAGGCAGGAAACCACATTTCTCACTGGTGCAAAGTCATTGGTGCTTGATGAAGTACTGGGGAGAACAAAGTAGCAAGAACAATACTATTACACTTACACAACAGAAAAACATAAGTTTTTCTTAAGTTTCAGTAGCAACATTTGAAGACCAGCGATAATTATGTTTAAATATTTGACTTAAATAGGTAGCAAACATTTAGTACACAAGTGATTTTATAGACTTTTTATGGAACATGGAGTGGTGGTATTAAAAACAAAAAATGACAGTTTCTGGAAATTGAGTAGTATAGATTTACTTTCAGTATTCCAGTCTAGATGTGAAAAAAATGCTTTTTTAATTACATGGTTGATCAGATTAAAAAAAAAAAAAAAATGAGAAACTCACTATAACTCAGTGTCTTGATGGAAAATTTCATGCAAGGGGCCTGATCTATTTCATACAAGGGAGCTGATCTATTTCATAAAAGGGGTCTGATCTATTTCATACAAGGGACCTGATCTATTTTACACAAGGGGCCTGATCTATTTCATACAAGGGGGCTGATCTATTTTATACAAGGGGCCTGATCTATTTCATACAAGGGCCCAGATCTGAATTCATAGAAACTATAACATTCAAAATTGTTGCTGAGCTCCTTTTGAATCTTACATATTGTCTTAAATGATATTCATTTACAAAGTGAAAATGTTTAGGTAAAGGTTATGCTGTTGACAAATCCACACATCTTTTATCAACACATGTACAAATTGCTTTCACATTCAAAACAAATTTAAGTAGAATACAATGCAGATCTTGAAAGATTTCAGGTATAGACACATTTACAGCAGTTTTATTCATCATTCATTATCTGTGATGACATTATTGCCTATGATTTAAAAAAAAAATTATGATAACAGGAGGGGAGACCAAGTCGAACTGTTGTCAGGAATCTAAGCTCATTTATCTGTCTCAGTATGGTGTGCATACCGCTTTAATACCATCTTGGCTGGTTAGCAAGTGACCTCATATACCTTGACTGTTACACTCCCCCTCCCATTTACATTGACATTCCTCCTTGAATATGTCACACAGATTTACCTCTCAGAGTGGTCAAAACTCATTCTCAGACAGGCTACCAGCTACTGATAGTTTGATGAGCCCTCAAATGTAACGGGGGGGGGGGGGGAGACAAAATGTAATGGTCAGTTTAGATAGCACAGAAGAAACATATCTGTACTTCAGCTTCAGTTCCTAGCTCAAAAATATGTAAGGTAAATTGGTTGTCCATTCAGTCATTAGTTTCTTCTGAGTTCTCTTGTTTCTTTTGCCAATACAATTAACTCGCGCCATCATGTAAGTTTTTGAGATTATGTTGTATAAATTGTTAGAACTAGATTTACAACACTAAAGTATGGAGTTAAGTCTAAAATACATTGGGTAAATTAGTATCTCACTTTAAAGCACCTCACTATATTGCTGCCCCTCATGCAACCTCAGTATACTGCTTATACCTCATTATACTGCTTCCCCTCATATAACCTCAGTAATACTGCTGCTCATCAGTATAACGTCAATATAGTGCTGCCCCTCATGACATCAGAATACTGCTGCTCCTTACATGACCTCAGTATACTGCTGCCCAATATATACCCTTAATATACTGCTGCTCCTCTATAACCTCAATATACTGCTGCTTCTCATATAACCTCTGTATACTGCTGTCATATAACTAGACTATACTGCTGCCCCTTGTGACCTTATTATACTGCTACCCCTCATAACCTCAATGCACTGCTGCCCCTTGTGACCTTATTATACTGCTACCCCTCATAACCTCAATGCACTGCTGCCCCTTGTGACCTTATTATACTGCTACCCCTCATAACCTCAATGCACTGCTGCCCCTTGTGACCTTATTATACTGCTACCCCTCATAACCTCAATACACTGCTGCCTCTTACATAACCCAATATACTGTTGCTCCGCTGTATAACATAAATATACAGTCAAACCTGTCCTAGTAGTCCCCTGTGTTCAGCGGTCATTCTAATTTCCTCCCGGCAAATTTCCTATTTAAATGCTCTGTATTTAATGGTCACCTGCTTGCAGCAGTCAGCGGCCATGTGTTTCTTAACTAAACAATGGTTTCACCCTGCCTTAAGCAGTCACTGGAGCGTATCAGCAGTGACCACTCTGAGTATGCAGATTAAACACTTCTTTTGTTTGATGAGCAAGACATTGTTTAGATAAAGGTATATCATGTGATTCGATGTTTTAGCATTTCCTATCTCGATTGTACTTACCGTACTCCATTCACACTGTCAGTCAAACTCAAAGGTGTCAACATGTCAGCTTAGAAAGCAAAGCAGTTTTTGTCCTCACATGAGAGAAGCAATTCGTTTCCTGGATAGAGGACAAAGTAGTCTTATAGTTGCAGCAGAAATGGGAGTCGGGCGAACTCAGATCCAAGGGATTATTAAGCGTAAGCAAGATATGCCCGATTTTGAGAACAACGTTAATCCAGAGTGTAAGAGATTATATTCAATCACACCAAATGAGTAGAGATATATGTACACTGCACTTGTGATATCCCTTACAGTTTATATGCTACTAACAATAGCTACAGGAAGCCTCTTTTCATTCCCTAATCATCAAAGATCTCCCACAAAAGCGGACTGTCTTTAGATCTTGGTGAGTTTGAGCAACTGCTTAATCCATCGATTGTTTGAAGTGAACATCTGTTTTCATACCTAATTATACCAGCTAGCCTAACAGAAAGTCAGTCCTGTATTTGACAATTATAGGTTAGCTTTCAGTTAATAATTTTATTTAGACGCCGTTTCTACTGATAAGTGATGATTTAATGTACATGATGGATTAAAGTGGAACTTTTTATTTTATTATTTTGTTATTTTTCTTTTTTGCTAATAGCTAAACTAAATATATGTATCTTGACAGCATACTACTACTAATAATAATAATGCTAATGCTATTCGTTGCATAATACATGTATTTGTCATGAACCAAGTTTGAGAGTTGAACGTGCCCTCAGAGTTCAGCTGTCTTCAAAGGCCATTTTGGCCCTTTCCCATGGGTGACTGCTGAACACAGGTTTAACTGTACTGCTGATCTTCATAACCTCAGTATACTGCTCTCATATAACCTGACTATACTGCTGCCTCTTGTAACCTCATGATACTGCTGCCTCTTGTAACCTCATGATACTGCTGCCTCTTGTAACCTCATGATACTGCTCCTTTTCATATAACCTTGGGTATGGTCAAAGGTCATTCAATTGGCTAAACTTTATCTATTATAGCTGCATAATTTATTTCACTTGATTTTTGCTTTTGGCTGCCAAGAAAAATTATAATGTAGTTTCATATCATTATATATTGTAGTATCATTTATTTTCGTGGGTCTTAATTTTCATGCTTTTGTAAAAGGACATTTCGTTGGTTCTTAGATTCATGGTTTTGCCTGTCAAAGTTTGTATATTTGTAGGTATTTAATTTCATGGATTAACCTCAACAAATACCCAAAATAAAGAATACAAAAGAACAAAACAATGCCGACAACAAACATCGGTCACTTCTATGGTTAAAACAATACTACCACCAGTATGAGCATAAATCAATCACCTGTCAAGATCAATCACTTACACTCAACATCAAAGGGAGCTGACTCGGCCAACAACACTAAGCTAATCGGTTTTTTAAGTACATGTGTATAATTTCTTCATTAAAACACTGTCCATAAAGTTGCACAATCAATTACTTTTTGAAGACCATGGCATTAACACAGTGGTTTAAAAGTGGTAAAATTAAACTTAGATCCCTGTCGATTTGGATAATGTCATCATTCCACCTGTGAACCAAACACGTGACCATCAGCCCCTTGCTCAATGCAGTTAGCAAGCATTGTCAACATTTGATGTGTTCAGAGCCCATCAAATTGTGAAGATGCAAACTAAAGTGAAAAAAAAATGGAATCACTCCTTTCTTTGAGCCTGCCTCATGTACAAGCAACTTTAACCACTAGACTTTACTTGAAACTTCACCAATCAAGTCAATTCATGCTGAATGGATAATTGTGGCTCTCTTGTAAATTTGTGAAAGATCAGACATGATTATCCGTAGCTTTGAGAATACTGGACTTGTTTAATTTCAACATTCTCAGGATTATTTACCTGTCAGATATTTGTGTGTACCAGCAAACATGATTAACACAATATTGATTCATTGGTTTTGTCAGAAAATCATTGAAGTGTTGGCTTCAATATGCTGCAGTAATTAGTGTATATACATATCATTTCATCAGTAACTGTGCTTCAAACAGTAGTTCTAGCATTTTACAGACATGTTGTTCATTGGGATTAAGCATGCACATATAAAATGAGACTTGCTTTCATGAGGATTTAAATTTGTTGACAACGGTTTCACCTGAATGAAGAATCGATTTGAAAAGCATTAAATCTCATTTTTTCATATACTAGTATCATTTATTATTCTTTCTTTCATTTTCATTATTGCTAGTGTTCAGATACCTTATATTTTTTCTTGTTTTGTCTATCCTTATGTCACAACATGTCAATTTAAGGCAGTGAGTGGAAATTACAGCTACATTATAATGTATAGATATGTGTGCATTGAAACAATATAAAATGCATTAGAATTCATTTTTTAAAGGGTTAAAATAAAACAAACATATGTAAAAGCTAATATTTTATTACCAGATTTTACAGTATTTACAATGATTTTTCAAATAGCTTTGTTGATCTCTAGGAATGAAATACAGTGACAAAAAAAAAAGGGTGGCTTCTTTATTATATGTGGCTAAATTTTCGTTGTGTCTTTAAATTTGTGGTTCCGGGCAACAATGAAATCCACAAAAATTGGTAGCCCACAAAAATCTGTGATACTACAGTATTCAATTTCTAATGAGTTTTTTTTGTGTGTGCATAAACCACACTATGATAATAGGCTTTATGAAATATTCCTCAGTAGTCACTTTTATGCTCCCATGAACAGTGTTATAAAAATGAACAGTGTTATAATGTTGAAGCATTGTATAAAGGTTAGTCATCATTTTATAACACAGGAGGACAAGTCGATGGAGTGTGTGCTGGTGTCACATGTAACTGGAGAGGCTGTGAACATCATCCAGAACAAGTCTGATGAGGAGATTGTGGAGATGTGTATAAAAGTCCTGCAGTCCCTTTTCCCAAAACAGGTGGGTTGGGAGTCTTGTCCAGATCACTTATGCCAAGACTTACAAAGAAGAAAAGTTTTTACAAATATAATGGGCCCAGATGTGCAATTTTGTGTTAAATTTAAATAGTTTTCATTCAGTATAATTTTATTATTATTCAGGAAGAATCAAATTTTCATGGTGTTGCAAGACAACTACTCTATGAATTTATAGTCATTGGGTAAAATGAACCATGCCAGCATTCAGATAATTTGTCAAGAATAAATAAGTAAAATGGGATAAAATTCAGTGGATCAAAATAACACATAACACCAATAGTTATATTTTCATAAGACAAAATTCTACTTAAAAACTTTTGGAAGTCCATGAAAACTCTTTGAAAAGTCCCTAAAAATAAACTCTTCTGGGCTGTACAAACTATGTATCGAGCCCACTCTGGCCTCTGTTTACATTCTGATATCTTTTGATAGACCATTCCCAGCCCTGAGAAGTATTTTGTGACAAGATGGTCAGCAGACAAGTACACACAGATGTCTTACTCCTATCTGCCACCAGGTACAGATGGAAACAATTATGACATAATGGCTGAGGATATTGACAGGAAAGTTTTCTTTGCGGGAGAGGTAAGGCGGTAGTTATCTCCTTTGATATGTTGGCTTTTGCATAATGCCTGCTTGAATGAGACATAATGACTGATGATATTGAAAAGAAAGATTTCTTTGCTGAAGAAGCTATGCTCTGCATACTCCATAATCCCATGAATGAACCTATCAGCTATGTTGTGCCTACTCCTTAATCCTACCAATAAACCTGTCAGCTATGTTGTGCCTACTCCTTACCCTAGCAATGAAACTATCAGCTATGATCTGCCTACTGCTTAATCGTAGCAACTAATCTATCAGCTATGCTCCAGCTACTTACTAGCATATTAACATGTTTAAAATTGTAAATTTGTTGTGAACATTTGAATATATACCTCAACAGTACAACTGAGTTGCTGCTGAAAATTGTGACAAAATCAAACAAAAAATGAACTGGGACAAATGTGACACAGATGATTGTAGAATAACAGGCTGTTGGCGCGCAGCTTAATTGGTCAGTGATCTATTAGGATCAACGATCAACAGGAATTGATTGACAGGTTTTGTCCCACCTGTGTTAGCACATTCCAAGACATAGTTATCACTTTTATGGTGGCTACTGCAGCTGTTTGAGTGCCAAGATAATTTGTTAATAGGGCAGTGTCAACATTTTGGTGTAATGTAATAAATGTAATAAATAATTTTAATGTAATAAAAAAAATGGAGATACCTTAAACTATATGCTGCCTAAATTCTTTTCTAACCAGAGATTTATGTAAAAACTTATATTTTGAAAAAGGTACTGTTATTTTCCAATAAAAAAGCATTTGTTATGCTTTTTTTGCTATATTTAACCCAAGACCAAATAACTGCATGTGCCACATGTGGCCTTCACATATGTGTTTGTCAAACAAATAGTGGCAACCGAAAGCAAGAGGATTCCTGACTTCAATTCAGAATCAGGCAAAATATTCACCATCCGATGGGAAAACCTGGAGATGCATCATCAGACTTTAAAACCTGAGCTCCAAGATAATGTGTAGTCCATTTAAAGAAGATTTTTCATGAGCGATTGAAGGGACATCATAGATCTTCTGAGAGAAAGGTAGGTTGTGCTTGCAATGGGTTGTCTCAAAAGTGTGGACTAACTGGTGTAGTGGCTTGTATAAGAAATAAAAATTGAGTAAAATGAATAAGTAGTATTAAAAAAGGCAGAAAATACATTGTATGTAAATACAATTGATCAGGTTAAGTGTTGTTGTTGTTGCTTAGAGAGAGAGAGAGAGAGAGAGAGCATACACTCAGTTACAAAATAGTAAAATTTATCAATGAGTGATACTTGTAACTTATATCTCTATGGATGGGAAGGATTTGAAATATTTTTGAAGGCTGAGGACAAAGAACTTTAAGAAAGATCGAAAGTATTGAAAACAGTAAAAACTAAAAACAAAAGCCCCATCTGATCACAAATGTATTAAGACATTCATGTTAGATAGCTCTCATTTATTGCATTCATCCTTTAGATTAGGTAACAAGTTCTTATCAAGTACACAGCATATTCAGATAATTTACCAAACTGAATAAATATCAGATGTCCTAGAAATCATTAGTTTATATCTAAAGCTTCGGTATCAGACAAAAATGTTCAATAATGTTAAAGTCCTGAATATATTTAATATTGTTAAAGTCCTGAATATATTTAATAATGTTAAAGTCCTGAATATATTTATTAATGCTAAAGACCTGAATATCATATACAAAACTTCAACCAGAGACAGTATATGTAGTTTGGTCACAGCTTAAACAAAATTCAACTGTTAAATCAACTAATGTGTTTGATTCACACAATAACTTGAATGAAAGAAACTGACAGTCACAAATCTGTTATAAATTTTTTAATATTGATAGAAAAGCAAACTCGAGAAAGAGACTGTGACAAAGCCATTATACATTTTTTAATATTGATAGAAAAGCAAACTCAAGAAAGAGACTGTGACAAAGCCATTATACATTTTTTAATATTGATAGAAAAGCAAACTCAAGAAAGAGACTGTGACAAAGCCATTATACATTTTTTAATATTGATAGAGAATCCAACTCGAGAAAGAAACAGACCAGATACTACTGACAAGATAGAAGACCAAGTCAGCGTTTCTACTTTTGTAGGGTTTCATTTCCAACATCCTATGGTTTAATATGTCATAAACAAAATGCAATGGTTAATTTAAATGGCCTCATTGGACATAATGAGATTAATTAGATAATAGATCACTTGTAGAAATTCAGACAGTTGTATGAATTGGTGTTTTATGAGTGTAATTCTAACTAGCTTTTGTTTGTTAGTGTTTGCTTATGATGGATACATGTGCTTTGACCTTAAATGGGAAGGAATTCCAACTTTACTGATACATGAAATTATCAGTACTTTATGTCAGTCAATTTATCCTAAAAGTCTCTCATCAATTTATTGACTTTAACTGACTTCTTCTGATCTAATATATATAAATATTAAAATGCATTACATGAACATTTGCTAGGATCCCACACCCCCTTCCCAAAAAGTTAACCAAAATTTGAGTATCCCTTGCTGTCTCGCATTATTGCTTATGCTGTGGTTGAAGTTTATGGACCCCATAGCTCATGAGTTATAGAGGGAGAGGTTTACATACTTAAAATGACCTGTATCTGCAAATTTTTGAAAGAATATATTCAAACAATTGAACAATACAGTTCAAAATGCAATTAAAAGGGCAAATACCACATTATCTCTCAGTAACATAAATTTCTATATATTTAATAAGTCTTCCAGATGCTGAAGTCCTTTGCACTGGTAGTGCCATGTAAATGTCCAATATCACATATGTCATATACTGCTGTGATGATTTCATGTGTCATATACAGCTTTCTTGAGTTTAAATGTCATATACTGCTGTCAAGATTTAACGTGTCATATACTGATGTCATGATTTCACATGTGTCATATACTGCTGTCATGATTTAAAATGTCATACTTGTGTCATACACTGCTGTCATGATTTCACATGTGTCATATACAGTTATCATGATTTCACATGTGTCATATACTGCCATCATGATTTCACATGTGTCATATACAGTTATCATGATTTCACATGTGTCATATTCTGCCATCATGATTTCACACATGTCATATACTGCTGTTATGATGCTAGGGATAAATTGTTTATTATGACCATACATAACAGATGTGATATCTATCATCATTTTGTCATTCCTTTTAAGTTCAAATGTTACAAATTAATTTTCTTTTATTATAGTTTATTTGCATAACATTATGTGAAGACAGTGTATAATAGGTGTCCAAGCAACATAATGTACATATTCAAGGTTTCTTTTATTCTCTTTTAAACCTTAAATACAATATATTTTACTACAAATACTTGAATTCTGGTCCTGTTTATTATTTCAGTGATGAGGATGCCAAAGTGATCAGTAGCTGATTCTGAGACACAGAGCATGATGTAGAGAACCCTTAGTTACAGTGAATGATATTCCATTTAGATGGGCCTAAGCTTCATTGATTTTGTATTGTTGATGAAGCCAGTTTACCTGAAATAGCTACAAGTCCTCTTGTCCATATTCTTCTTTTCATTTATCTCACTAATAAATAAAAGTATTTGAGAACCAAGTTTTCATTTCACTCTTTTATGAGCTTTGCTAAGGCTTATGTGCTGTATTTGAACCGTCTATCCATCCACAAGCACAATGATTGTGCTCGTGTCATAGCAAGAGTCACTGGTTGTTAGCACAGGATAAGGAATTCAAACTTAATAACAGGTCTTTATTTGGACATAGTGATATGCAGTGAAGATATTCATCTGTTTTTAAGATTTTGACAAAGCTTAAATAACAAGGAAACATTAGAGTCAGATTGGTGTTACCTAAGGACAGAGACATTTCTAGGGGGCAGCTAGGGCAAAAAAGTCACCTTGCACTATCAAACATTGCTTTGTTCTTCTGACAAAATGAAAATTAAGTCGCCTAAAAATTCCCACGGTCAAATGTTTTGAGATGATTCCTGGTCAGTCTCCATGTTAACTATAGGGTGTTGGAGAAGTACTTGCTTGCAAAATGGCTGGCAGAATGTGAAGTGTCTCACTTCAGTCCTGCCACATTGAACAGCTGCCTGAGGCTATTTAATGAGTTCTGTGCAAGGGTTTTTATAAGAAATAAAGCAACAGGAGAAGTTGGAAAAGTAGCAGGAGGAACGGGATGCAGGAGGCAAAACCTGCCTCGGGTGGTTTAGGGTCCAGAAGGCAATACCTCTGGTGGGGGGTATGCACTGTACACCTCAAAACCACCCCCACCCCCACCCACAGGCAGAAATGGTGATGGGGTATCAACTCCAGATAGACTGTCTTTCCTTGATGGAGAAATGTGAAATTTGTTTGAAATTTTTTTTTGGTATTTTAAAATTTTGTATACAAATAATGTTGATAATTCATATGGGGGGGGGGGGAGGAGACTCTCTGATAATCTTATGGGTTCCATCATATTAATAAGGAAAATATAAGGCATAAGAACTCTATGATAATTCATTACAATCAGCTTTTTTATTGTTTATTTAGCCAAATGTCAAACATTTGCCTTCCATGCTTCATTATTAGAATGTGATTATCGCTCCTGATCGTGGTCAGTTGGGATGAAAGCAAAGAGACAGAACATTTATGGTTCTCTCTCACATACATTGAATCATGTGTCAGGCAAGCATTTCAATGATGCTGAATTGGAAAAAGCAAGCATTTTCTGTGCTTTGACCAATCAGTATCGAATGGAAGCAGATGCTGATCTTAATTGGATGATACATCTCCGATGTTTGTCTGTCGGTCTCGCTCACAGTTGCACACTCATGCATACTGAAAACTGCCACTGGTGCATTCACACTTTCCTCTGACCTTTTTCATTCTACTCCACGCAAGTCATTTAAACTTTTTAAATAATATTTTAAAAATAAGTTATTTATAACGAAAGTAAGTATGCAGTTAAATGCTTGAATATGATGCCAATACCAATAAAATCATTTATGTATATTAGTGTGATATAGACTTGTATTAGTGTGATATAGACTTATATTAGTGTGATCTAGACTTATATTAGTGTGATATAGACTTATATTAGTGTGATATAGACTTGTATTAGTGTGATATAGACTTATATTAGTGTGATATACTAAGATTAGTGTGATATAGACTTATATTAGTGTGATATAGACTTATATTAGTGTGATATAGACTTATATTAGTGTGATATAGACTTATATTAATGTGATATAGACTTATATTAGTGTGATATAGACTTATATTAGTGTGATGTAGACTTGTATTAGTGTGATATAGACTTATATTAGTGTGATATAGACTTGTATTAGTGTGATATAGACTTATATTAGTGTGATATACTAAGATTAGTGTGATATAGACTTATATTAGTGTGATATAGACTTATATTAGTGTGATATAGACTTATATTAGTGTGATATATACTTATATTAGTGTGATATAGACTTATATTAATGTGATATAGACTTATATTAGTGTGATATAGACTTATATTAGTGTGATGTAGACTTGTATTAGTTTGATATAGACTTATATTAGTGTGATATAGACTTGTATTAGTGTGATATAGACTTACATTAGTGTGATATAGACATATTAGTGTGATATAGACTTATATTAGTGTGATGTAGACTTCATAAACAAAGGTCACTTCTCCCTGTTTTGAGGCTCTAGGATGATCTATGTAAGGATACAATTTAAAGAGATCTCGTACTTAAACATGTACAGAATAACATCTCAAATTTACCATTCGGAGGCAGAGGTGGAGGGTATTTGTGGGGTTCAGTCTAACCATCCTTTTTCCAGTTAAAATAGACCTTTTAAGAAAAACTTAATAAAGTTGACCATTTTAAGCACAAAAACACAGACCTTCTGTAAACAAAAATCAAATGCCTCTAAAAGAAAAAGCGAGGTTTAAGTATGCCCGACATTGCTCTCTGGCATACATTTGTGTAAAAAGCAAATGTAATTTCATCAAAATTGGCTCAGTCATTGTGAAGAAGTAATTTAAAAACATGGTTGCTGTGGAAGCGACACTGTTGTTAGGGGAGCCATCCCAAACACAGTTCTTGTTGAGCATGTCCTATGAAACATTCCTACTACGTTTGATCAAAATTGGCTCTACTTTTCAGGAGAACCTGTTAAAATAAAGTTGTTCCACTTTTTCGCGGAGGGAAGCTGCATCATTGCTTGGATAGCCATTCAGGACACAGTTTATTATAGAGCACATCCTAAGAAACATTCCTACCGAGTTTGATAAAAATTAGCTAAGTTTTTCCGGACAACAAGTCAAAATTTGGAAGCTACCCTGAACAAAATTTTGATATAGGGTATCCAATGAAACAATAGATACAGAGCACGTCCATTGATTATAGACTAAAGCCATCCTGGATTCATTCTTGGTTAACTGCTTCACTGGCTGGTTAATTATTCTTCAGACTACTCAGTTAGTTGCTGAAGACTATTGTACTATTGCCATGTGTGAACTTCAATTTACTTCAATCAAGCCTGGTTGGATTATATGTGTATCTTTAATTTGATGATATTCAAAATCCAGAGGTAGTTTATATGGAAAGTGATGCTGTGACTGAAGCTATGGGCATAAAAAAATCTAAAAACAGAAGAAATTCCCTGATTCAACATAATAGGATTGTTGTCCTATTTTTTCTGTTTTTCTGTGTGAAATGTTTAAATGACAAAATCAATGGCAAAAAATATTGCTGACATTATAAGCTACTAAATAGTGACCACACAAAAAAACACCAATTAAAAATGTGTAGTTTTTGAGTAGACACAGCCCCATTAAAGTTTTATGCTAATATGTATGCGGGTCAGATAATATTGGGGTACATCATAACCTGATGCATAGAAGAGACAGTGTTCCATGGAATCCTTGTTTTTCTAGTTTGTTTTATTTTGGGACTTTGAGAGATTCCAGTCTATGTGTGCTTATGGCATAGTGTCCATCCTCTTTTACCAGATGTAGTTTGTTTTACTAATAATAGTAACAAATTGTATGGTTTTACTAAGATTAGTAACAAAGCATAGATCTAGTGGCCTTCATGTCAATTTTACATCATGGGAGGCAACTAAAACTTAGATAAATTATTAGACCTAAGTTATTAAACCTTAGTTATCTCCCTTTGATATTTTGTATACATTGATGCTAGTACCTGAAATGATAATAGAAAATGATTTTAGGAAATCACCAAAATAAATTAATAATTCCTTCAGTAATTTTAAATGTTAATATAAATTACCTTGTAATGTATAAAGATAAGAAAATTTAGAAAATAATATAAACATTATTTATAGCAGTATGTTCATGATAGTTGTTGTTGTTGTTGTTGTTGTTGCTGTTGTTGTAGTGGGTTTAACGCTATTTTTCAGCACATGATAGGCTATACATGGCGGCCAGTTTTATCTGGTGGAGGAAGAACCTGGGAAGCTACTGGAAAGCTTTCTCACATATCCACATTGGCATAGCCCGAGACTCAAACCCACGCAGACAGAGGTGAGATGGCAGTGATCGGTAAAGGCAAGCGCCTTAGACCACTCGGCCACCCGGGGCCCCCTGTTGTTGTTGTTGTGGGTTTAATGCCATTTTTCAGCACATGATAGGCTATACATGGCAGCCAGTTTTATCTGGTGGAGGAAGAACCCAGGCAAACCCCGGGAAGAAGCACCGACTAACAGGAAGCTACTGGCAAGCTTCTCACATATCCATATTGGCCAAGTCCGAGAGGGTTCATGATAGTAATATGGACCATGAATAGGAAAATCTCCAGAGTGATGTTCTTACTTCATACCTTATGTAAATTAGTATCTCTTAAGCTCTCAAAAGCCATCCGTATTCCCAACACTTTTTTTCTCCTTTCAAAGACCTGGTGTATAGTGGGTATTTTTCATTAATGTAAAATTTTTTGATTTTGTTTAAAAATGGGTTTTTCATTTTGGTTATATTTTAGCGATTTCAGAGCTACAGAGGTTACAATATTTAAAGTGGTAAATTTTGACATTATTTATTTTCGTGATATAACTTTGAGACTTCTGAATCTATAACAATTATAGACCTCTAAAATTTCTTGCAATATAGTGTAGACATTCATTGAGCATCTTTTTACTTTAAGAATAATTCTTTGTTCCAATATCTTTACTTGTAATTATGGCTTACAATATCTCCTTTTCTTCAGGCAACTCATCGCCAGTTTCCGCAGTCTGTGACGGGGGCATTTCTAAGTGGTATCAGAGAGGCGGAGAAGATTTTTTTGTCTTTGCATGAAGCATAGGACAAGGATGCTTGGTCGGAAATAACTTCATCTCTATGCTGTAATTGAAGAATATTTGCTATGCAGCACCATGTCATGGAAAAGAAAAACTGAATAATAGAAAGAAAAGCAATTAGAAATGGTCAATAGTTACTCCTCACAAGACTGATTGATAAATAGGAAATTAATCAATAATGTGTGCAAACAAGAGACACTATACATGATCAAAACAAAACAAAAACAGAAAGAAAAACACATGTTGTGATGGTATGACAGATTTATTCCAAGAGAATGTATTTTTAGGTAATCATATTTAGAATGAACAAAGATGTAAAATTGACTATGGAGAGAGAGAGTGAGAGAGTTGTTTAAATTTTTTTTTCCATTTTAAAACATCAGGGATTTTACATTTTCTTTTATCTGAACATGCACATGTACATATATGATGAAATGTTTATGGAAAATGACATTCTTTGCTGTACATGTATTTTCATATTATTATTTGTGGAATTGTCCATGTTTTGTACATAAAAGGCACTTAACATAATACATGAGGTACAGAGAAAAAGAAAGAGAGCAAAATGAAATACATGACTATTGGTGATACAAATAATAATACTTACACAAGTAATATAACCAAACATTTATTTACATAGGAAGAAAATCAAGAAAATCATCTGGTTGAGAGAGAGATAGAGATGACAGTGAGTGAAATAATTGAATATGCATGATGCAAAATAATAACATTTGCATAGGTATTATAAAGAATCGGTTACACACATATGAAGAAAACCAAGACCATTGTATGGTTTCTTTAATAAAATTTTGAACAGCTAAATATCTTATTAATGAAACCAGAATTTTTTTGTGCAGTTCTTTATAATGCTGTTGCAAATATTATTTATTTGTATGATGTATATTCATGCATTTCACCCATGGTCATACATACATGCCAACCATTACTCTTTTGGCATAATCATTACATTTTTTGTCGCCTAATTACGTCTTACGCTTTTTGTCACCTAATTATGTCTTACACTCAACCATATATGGATTACACTTTTTTGGTAAAAATAAATAAATAAGATAAACCAATAAAAAGTCGTGTTTGTCATTTTATTATCATCTCTTTAATCCCACACTTAATATACATTTGAGAATATTATAGAAAAGAATACGGCTGCATAAGAACAGCGTAAGAGTGCACTTGTCCCACGTAGACCTACATGTACATTCCTTATTTTCTATTTATAGCAGCTCTTTATGACACATTTCCAAGAAAACAGGTTTCTTAAATTGGAAAACCTATCTCACAGAGTCATTATATTTTGATAATTTAATTAGGTAGTGGACCAGTCTATACTTTGAAAAAAATGGCACCAGATGTTAAGCTAAACAGGCATTATCGACGTTACTCATGATGTTATATTACTGAAAAATGAGGAGAGGGATCTTTTTAAACTTCAAAAACATGTGGAATCATAAAAAGGACTAATTGATAGTGCTTTACAAATTTAAATAGAAGAATATGAGAGTGATGTAATGCAGAATTTGTGGACTTTACGAACATTCAGTGAAAGTTCAACATGTAGATTATTTTAAATGAGTGTTATTTATAAATAATTTGCCAGTATATGTTTTGTGTTTGTATTCTGGTACTAATCAACACGGATTTTGCCCATTTGTGATAAGAATTTAAACCAGCTGCAGATCCAGGTTAGTAGCAAAACTAAATGTACATTTTTCATACAGTTTATTGTAATTATGGCATGTAATATATAGATTACACTTTTTATGCTCAGATTACACTTTTTGCCATGTAGGTTATACTTATACCGCTCTAGGGGTTGGCATGTATGGTCATCTCTCACTGTGTCTCAGTCTCTCAGTGTCTCATGTATTACCGTATATACTTGTGTACAAGTTTAGTCCAACTGCAAATAAAATAAAACACTAATCTGCAATCACATAATACACCAGCAGATCAGGGTCTGTATTTGTTGTATTGATTACTCCTAAACAAACTGCATAGACCCAGATATACCAGCACATTATGCTATAACAGGTCTGGGTCTGTGCAGTTTGCAGTTGGACTCGATTTACAGGGAAAGTGCTGTACCTAACTTGTAGCCCAACCCGAAATGATTATTTAATATAGCAATAAAATATGTTATACAATGTTTTCTTTAATCTGATGTGTGAACCTTATGTTCATTGTTAGGACACTAAATATTCTAATGCATTTATTTATCTCTAGCCCATAATATAAAAAATGAAATTTGTTTATTCATGATCATTTACAATTCTTGGAATTATTTATACATATTTTAACCAGGTAACTGGATTGTTTTTTTTTTTTTTTAATGAACGTGCCACTTTAGACACATCTCAGTGCAAAGAAAAATGCAATGAATATGAAACTCGTAATATTACAAGAAAATATTTGATGATTAAAGTTTCTTATATATAGGAGTTTCCAGTTTTCACTCAAAATCCATTTCATTACTATTGTTTTCCTAAATTTAAACACATACTGAATGTTACATTATTAGTTTATTGTACATGAAAAATAAGAGCTGACATCATTTTTCAGTAAAATCGACATCCTACCTTAAAAATCAATGGAGAGACTTGATGGATCATAAATTGCACAATTACACAAGCATTCATTCATTGTAAAGTTGAGCACATACTGTTTCTGTTGATGTGTAACACATATCCAGATGTGATTAGGATAGACATAGATTTGCTATAATATAATAAACTGGCAGGTCATGGCTGTGTTCAATAAGGCTGGTGTTAGCTGGCATTGGGCTAGACTTAGATCTGCTAAGTATAATCCACTGGCAGGTCAGGGCTGTGTTCAGTAATACTGGTGTTAGCTGGCATTGGGCTAGACTTAGATCTGCTAAGTATAATCCACTGGCAGGTCAGGGCTGTTCTCAATAAGGCTGGTGTTAGCTGACATTAGGCTAGACTTAGATCTGCTAAAGTATAATCCACTGGCAGGTCAGGGCTGTTCTCAATAAGGCTGGTGTTAGCTGGCATTAGGCTAGACTTAGATCTGCTAAAGTATAATCAAGTGGCAGATCAGGGCTGTGTTCAGTAAGGCTGGTGTTAGCTAGCAATAGGAAAGCTCTAGGCTTACAATTCTACTGGATGAGCCAGCAGTGCATGACACTGGATGGCAGAAGTAACGAGAGGTAACTCACCATGAGCATGCAAGTTTTGTTTCACTCAAAACAGAGCTTCCCATCTCAGACATATGAACAGAAGCTTGGCTTTGAGGACCTGGATATGTGGTTAATTTGCTTTGAATGTCATATACGTAACATGTATTTATTTTATTTGAAAATATCAATTAAATGTATGTTCTTTAAGAGCAAGTAATATTCCTTTTGTTAATCATTGAAGAACAATGTTTAAACATTGGAAAAATCAGTGCTATGCCAACTTGATGCAAGCATTTGTTCACCATGTTGAAAATTCCTCTGGGAGGACAAGCCATTTACTAGAGCATGTTAAAGTCCATTTACTAGAGCATGATAAAGTCCATTTACTAGAGCATGATAGTGTCCATTTCAGCAAAGTTTTATAGATACCCCCTTCCAGTATTTTTCAAAAGTACTTTACCACATTAAAAATGATCACTGCAAACCATGACAACTTGAGAGTTCAGTTATTTTGAGCATGTGAATGATTGTCGATTTCATTTAGAAGTATAATTTATAGCAGACAACTGTAGATGTGTAAATTATTGCATGTAATCATGGTAATTTTTTGGTTTTAAAAAATGCACAATTTGTACATGATTTTCTGAATCTACCATCATTCCTGCTTAAAATAATTGAGATTTCATGTTGCCCAAGTTTGTAGTTATTTTTAATTTGGTGAAGTATTTCTTTCAGAACACTGGAAGGGTACACATGTTGTTTTACCATGTTGAAATAGACTTTAGTCTTCCATGCTAACAGTGCATAACATCATCCTTATTGAACACTGTTTAGGTTTATGCTTTTCATTGAACACTGTTTAGGTTTATGCTTTTCATTGAACACTGTTTAGGTTTATGCTTTTCATTGAACACTGTTTAGGTTTATGCTTTTCATTGAACACTGTTTAGGTGTATGCTTTTCATTATACTTTCCTGTTTGTGATTATGGGAATCATTACACAGTTTGCTGCATGCAAACATTTTCTGGAGCAAGAGGAAAGTTTTTCAGCCTGAAGGTTTAAAGTTATTCCTCAATCCTCTGGTAAATGTTTGCACACAGCAATCCATGTTTGATCATTCAGTGTATTCTCCAGCTTTCCAAGAAAAGGGGTCCTCAGAGTACCCTGGAATGAATTTAGAGGACCTTTTCACTTTCAGGAGGCCCTGCTTATTATTTCATCATTTACTATGAACTTGTTAGTATAATACTGGCTTAATACTACACCAAAATTATGAACATTTACATTAAATTCATATAAATTACTGCAATAATTTCAGTGTAGTATTTGTTGTTTTGAAATTAAATTGTTGTTAAATTACTCTCACATGTTATGTTCTTATTCAATATACATGTAAAATATTGACAGATACGAGCAGAAATAACATAGTTCATTCACATAACTCCATTATGAGTTGTTTATTTGAAAAAAATGAAATCTTGTGTTTAAATTTTAGCACTACTGTTCATAGATGGCCTGTTGTCCATTGTCTGTCGTTCAGTTAGCACAAGGTTATTATCACAACTATGAAAAATAATCTTGGAGGATTGCAGTGTAATGTTCCATAAACATTCATCCCATGGTCTAGTTCAGTGGTCTTCAACCTTTTTGTGCCTATGGGCACATTTGTGAGTTTATGAGAGAGTGGAGGGCACCAACCAATTAACTTGACCGATTTTTTTATTATTATAATTCATTATAACCTCTTCCAAAAAAACTTGCTGGGTGCATTGGGGACCCCTGGTCTAGTTGGTCCTAAATGAAAATGGTGTTGCTCAGACATCTAATATGGTCACCACAGCAGCCAACTTGAAAATCATGTTATTGCTACTTCTCCTGAATGAATGGTTATATCAACATTTCACTAAAAGACTTCTTGCGATGTCTAGTTGGTCCAAAGTGAAAATGCTGCCTATCAAAAATCCATTATGGCTCCCATGGCAGCCATCTTAGAAATCTTGTTATTACTACTTCTCCTGAATGGATAATCATATAAATATGGGATTTTCTCTAAAAGACTTCTTATGATGTCTAGCTGGTTGTAAATGAAAATGGTGCCAATCTGACATAAATTATCCCCACAAATTGAAACCTTGAAAATCTTGTTATCGCTACTCCTCCAGAATGGGTGGCCATATTGACATGGGGTTTTCACCAAAAGACTTCTTATGATATTTAATTGGTCCTAAATGAAAATGGTGTAAATCTTACATCCAATATGGCTGCCATGACAGCCATCTTGAATATCTTGTTATAGCTACTCCTCCTGAATGTATGGGCAGAATATTGTGGGGATTTCACCAAAAGACTTCTAATGTCTAGTTGATTCTATCAATCTTGCAGCCAGTATGTGGCTAATTCCAACATCTTGTTATTGCGGAAGAATGTCAGAGGTTGTTTCAACACTTGGCAATTAAAAAGAAGAAATGATCTTATCTTGAATCCTGGAAATTATCTTCAGCCTGTAGAGCATCAGTCCCTTCAAGGGACTCTTGTTGTCATTTCAAAGCCAACCAATTTATTTGGGATCATTAGCAGTATGGTTTGTGTTTTTTACTCTGTATTCTTTACACTTGATCAATCAAACTCACTCTCAGTACTGGTAGTAGATGCTGAGGCAATTGCCAGATTGGCATTGTCATTAGTTTCAATTCATGCTTCCTACAGCAACTAATTACATAGTAATTGAATTTGTATTGAACCATCAGTTGATTCCATTGACTTAAGTATTAATATTTAAAAAGTGTAAGATATTTTCTAATTCTTTACAATTTGCTTGCTTATAGTTCTTTCAAATTACAAAGTAATCCTGATTAATGAGAAGGTTGGCCTATGGCTCAAGTGAAAAAATCAAGCACCTTGATGACTTAGTGGATTTGCCTTGCAGGACACAGAGCACAAACATGTAAATGATACAGATGTTTACATTTTGTGCACCTTGTATGACTTTGCTAAAGGTGCAAAGACACAACCTGGAGAAAACACAGATTTATATTTTTTTAAGACCAATTAGTAAGTGCATAAGTCAGATCCAAATACCTACAAACAGGAATTCTGTGAACATGAACAAGAATAACTTGACTCAAACAGCATGTGTAATTGTGATGTTTGAGTACAGCAGATGTCAAACATTGCACATGTTGAGCCAGGTTAAACTGGCCTGATCATGCAAGAATTCAAGCAAACAGTGTGGACTGCAATCTGCCAGTCCATTATTTAATAGGAGATCTGGATCTATTCTGTTCATACGTGGACGTGTTTTATACACTTAAATGATAGTTGCTTATGAAGAGCGCAATATCGCTGGTGTAGACTGCCTGAGGGAAAGGGTCATATCCACCCAACAATCTAGACCCTGGCACAAAAGCAATTTATACCCATTTACAATTCCTGCTTCATAGGTAACTATCACATTTATTTACATTGAAATTCTTTTCCTTCATTGACTTTCTATATCTTCCTTTGCAGCATGATGTAATCTGCTGATATGGACAGTCCATATCTGATGTGGACCAATTGCTATCATAAAATTGGACTTATAGAGTTGTACTGTAGAATAGTTCATACCAAGTGATAAACTTTCAACAAATATGAAGAAGTTTTGCATTTGTGATATTGCAGTAACGGTAAATACAGTACATGTATATGCCTTTCAGCTACATGCTGTAATACAGTATATGCCTTTCAGCTACATGCTGTAATACAGTATATGCCTTGCAGCTACATGCTGTAATACAGTATATGCCTTTCAGCTACATGCTGTAATACAGTATATGCCTTTCAGCTACACGCTGTAATACAGTATATGCCTTTCAGCTTCACGCTGTAATACAGTATATGCCTTTCAGCTACATGCTGTAATACAGTATATGCCTTTCAGCTACATGCTGTAATACAGTATATGCCTTTCAGCTGCACGCTGTAATACAGTATATGCCTTTCAGCTGCACGCTGTAATACAGTATATGCCTTTCAGTTGCACGCTGTAATACAGTATATGCCTTTCAGCTACATGCTGTAATACAGTATATGCCTTTCAGCTACATGCTGTAAATTATCATAATTGCTGATTTCATTATATGCATGTAACTACCATTCCACTACATGTATTGATGCATTATTCATCATGTTACTGCTTCTTTGAAGTGGGCACCTTTATTAGTATCCAGAATCTGTTTATGCTTTTGTAAAAGTATGAAAATCCTTTACAGACTGTTATACCAACCATCCACTTCATATACTATGGATTATTCCATTTAAATCTACTTGTTATACCAACCACCCACTACATATACTATGGATTATTCCATTTAAATCTACCTGACAATGAAGTGGGGGGGGGGGGTTGATGCAACAACAAAAAAATTGTATGGGTAGAAAAGTCTTAAGATTATTCATGGGGACAAAATAGATTCAGATTCCAATCTCCTGAAAAAAGTCAAGAGATGCTCACCTAGTTGACATTTGCCAGATAACCAATTGTATCAGCTGTTTGCCAAGAAATCTTTGAAATTTCTTCCAATGCTGTTGATTGCATATGTTATGAAAACAATTGTGTCGAGGATTCTCAGGTATTTCTATTTTCAGTCATACTTGATGGCACATCAGCATAATTTGTTCAATAATGAAAAGCCACTATGCCAGGATGCTTTGAGTCAGAGTTGGACAAAATCTGTTTAGCAATTTTTTTAAAATAAAATTGTTTAAATGTTGTTTTTGTTTTTTTTAACTTTTATTAGTTTGGATTGGCATCATTTGTAGGAATATGAAAGTCCACTATGACAAGATGCTTTATATTAAATTCAGTCACATTCACTTTAGCAGTATTTGAAAAGAAGTCATTTAAATGTTTTTCTATTAGTATTGGTGATGATATTTGACAATGTATTGGTATCATTTGTACAGACTTGAAAGGTCTTATGCCATGATGCTTTCCATTAAGTTTGGTCAAATTCTATTCAACAGTTTTGGAAAAGAAATAATTTCAAGAATGTTGTATTTTTAGTAATGTTGGTCATACTTTATAGCAGATTGGCACCATTTCTGTATGTTTTAAAGGTCCTTATACCAGCATGCTCTCTGTCAATTACGATCAAATTCTGTTCATCAGTTTTGGAGAAGTCATCATTTAATGTTCTTTATTATTTTATGCAATGGTGGCCATATTTGATGGTGAATCAGCAGAAGTTGTACAAACTTGAAAGTTCTCTCTGCCATGATGCTTACTCTCAAATTTGGTCCAGTTTTGTTTAGCAGTTTTTGAGAAGAAGTCATAAGGTTTTTCTGTTTTTTAGTAATGACAGCCATATTTAATGGCAGATCAGCATCATTTGTAGAAGCACAAATTGTACAAATGTGAGAAGTCGTGATGTTTTCTGTCAAATATGATCAGATTCTGTTCATCAGTAAGTCATTTAAAGTTTTTCCTACTTTTTGTAATGGTGGCATATTGATAGCATATTTGCATTGCTTGTACAGATTTAAAAGCTGTGTATGAAAGGATACTTTCTTTCAAATTTGGTCAAATTCTTTTCAGTGGTTTTGGAGAAAAATAAAGGTTTTTATACATTTAGTAATGGTAGCCATATTTGATGGTAGATCAGCTTCATTTGTACAGTTTTAAAAGTCTACTTGCCAGAATGCTTTCTGCCAAGTTAAATCCAATTGTATTAAACAATTTCACAGAAAAGTCATTTAAGGTTGTTTTTATTTATTTTAAATAATGATGACCATTTTTGATAGCATATTAGCAGCATTTGTACAACTTTGAAAGGTCTTCATGCCAGGATGCTTTCTGTCCAGTTTGGTCCAATTCTAGTCAGTAGTTTTGAGGAAGAAGTTTTTTGCAATTTTTAGTAACAGTGGCCATATTTGATGGCAAATCATCATCACTTGTTTAAATTTGAAGCTCTTCATGTAAGGGTGCCAAGTACCAAATTTGATCAGAAATGGTCCAGTGTTTTTTTTAAAAGAAGCTTAAAATTGCAATTGTTGATGAATCCAAGACAGACAATGCATAACAGGCATGCCATTAGCAGCCAGGTGAGCTAATAAATGTGAGTTTCTCCTCCACCAGGTAGTTTTAAATGGTATGGCCTAGAGTGGAGTGTAATAGTGCACCAAGAGATTAAAACATCATGCATAGTATATTGGATAATATAACCTGTTTCTTTTTTTTTAACATTTTGTATTTCATGTGTTGTTTGAAATTAAGGGAATTCCTATTGAGGTATTGATCTTAACACTGTAAAACGTGGATATTCATCTCAGTCTAGCAGTGAAGATATGTTATCAAACTGGATATTCATCTCAGTCTAGCAGTGAAGATATGTTATCAAACTGGATATTCATCTCAGTCTAGCAGTGAAGATATGTTATCAAACTGGATATTCATCTCAGTCTAGCAGTGAAGATATGTTATCAAACTGGATATTCATCTCAGTCTAGCAGTGAAGATATGTTATCAAACTGGATATTCATCTCAGTCTAGCAATGAAGATATGTTATCAAACTGGATATTCATCTCAGTCTAGCAGTGAAGATATGTTATCAAACTGGATATTCATCTCAGTCTAGCAGTGAAGATATGTTATCAAACTGGATATTCATCTCAGTCTAGCAGTGAAGATATGTTATCAAATGTGGATATTCATCTCAGTCTAGCAGTGAAGATATGTTATCAAACTGGATATTCATCTCAGTCTAGCAGTGAAGATATGTTATCAAACTGGATTTATATGACCTACTTTTGTGTCATTTTAACGCAGTAAAGAGAACAGTTTCAGGTTCTCAGGAACCAAAAGGGTTTCCTTGCCAATTTAAATAGACTCCACTTACATCATAAAGTATTTAAACTTACAGAATTCGACATGCAATTATTTACTCCTGAAGAGGTCTTTTTTCTTTCCATTTTCTCAAGTTTTTCCCCATAAAATGATGGACCCATCCTTTATTCTAGATTGTCCTGGTTCAAAGAAAAAGTAAACATTTTAGGAACCATTAATTCAGGCTGCAATTCTACGATTATTGTACTCATTGCTACTGATTTCTTTTTGCAATAATTGGATGAATACCAACTGCTTTCTACTACCCAATATGAATAATAGATGCTTTGGTTGAAGAAACGTCAACATGGCCTTGTTTATCAGACATGTAATCAGTACTTGAATTAGACATCTTTGAAACTCAATGCTTCTGTTAAAAACATATCAAAACTTAAATAACATTGTGTTTATGTAACATATCAAAACTTAAATGACATTATTATGTTTATGTAACATAAATGTCCCTCCACATAAATAACCACTCTTATTATTATTTGCATGTTCATAGTAATTGGAACTCTGCATATTTTCTTAAGTCATAATCTTTAATGGGGGAAAGAACACCTTTTTGCCATACATTAGACCTAGGTCTTGAAAAACATGAATAATGTTTATTGGCATAACCCTTCGTATGCATAGACATATCTATTCTTGTGTGTCAATATCACTGAATGTTACATATAACTTGTATAAATAATGCTTGCAGACTCTCTAGACACAAAACTCTGAGGATAGAATATATAGAGAATCATACAGGCTATACAAGGATTGTATATTTTGTGGATAATATATTGTATATGATGATTGTATATTTAGTGCATACTACATTGTATAAGAGTATTGTATATTTAGAGGATAATACATGGCATATGAGGAGTGTATATTGGTGGATAATACATGGTATATGAGGATTGTATATTTAGTTGATAATACATGGTATATGAGGATTGTATATTGGTGGATAATACATGGTATATGAGGATTGTATATTGGTTGATAATACATGGTATGTGAGGATTGTATATTGGTGGATAATACATGGTATATGAGGATTGTATATTAGTGGATTATACATGATATATGAGGATTGTATATTAGTGGATAATGGTATAAGAGGATTGCATATTAGTGGATAATACATGGTATATGATGATTGTATATTTAGTGGATAATACATGGTATATTTAGTAGATCATACATGGTATATGAGGATTGTATATTTAGTGGACAATATGTGGTATATGAGGATTGTATCTTAGTGGATAATACATGGTATATGATGATTGTATATTTAGTGGATAATACATGGTATATGAGAATTGTATATTTTGTAGATCATGCATGCTTTTTGATGATTGTATCTTCAGTGGATCATACATGCTGTCTGAGAATTGTATATTTAGTGCATCATACATGCTGTTTGAGAATTGTTTATTTAGTGCATCACACATGCTGTTTGAGAATTGTATATTTAGTGGATATAGATGCAAACATGTAGTATTCTATGTACTATATACATCAATAATTCACATCTCTGTGTCAGTAAAAAAAATATAATAGTCATATCAAGAGGTTTCATGTTGAGTTAACGAATACATTGCAACTACTGTAATAGTATAAAAATATGAATGAAGCATGAGCTGACAAAGGATGAAACTTAAGAAATGCATGACTTTAAATGTTAAACCATAAATTTGTGTAATTGTTAGAGACATTGTGCATAAGGAAGCCCCTTCCACATTTCAAGAAGTTCCTTACAGAGCATGCATGGTAAATAAGTTTCTCCCACATTTCAAGTAGTTTCTTTCAGAGAATGCATGGTAAATAAGCCCCTTCCACATTTCAAGTAGTTCCTTACAGAGCATGCATGGTAAATAAGCCCCTTCCACATTTCAAGTAGTTCCTTACAGAGCATGCATGGTAAATAAGCCCCTTCCACATTTCAAGTAGTTCCTTACAGAGCATGCATGGTAAATAAGCCCCTTCCACATTTCAAGTAGTTCCATACAGAGCATGCATGGTAAATAAGCTCCTTCCACATTTCAAGTAATTTCTTACAGAACATGCATGGTAAATAAGCCCCTTCCACATTTCAAGTAGTTCCTTACAGAGAATGCATGGTAAATGAGCCCCTTCCACATTGCAAGTAGTTCCATACAGAGCATGCATGGTAAATAAGCCCCTTCCACATTGCAAGTAGTTCCATACAGAGCATGCATGGTAAATAAGCCCCTTCCACATTTCAAGTAGTTTCTTACAGAGCATGCATGGTAAACGAGCCCCTTCCACATTGCAAGTAGTTCCATACAGAGCATGCATGGTAAATAAGTCCCTTCCACATTTCAAGTAGTTTCTTACAGAGCATGCGTGGTAAACGAGCCCCTTCCACATTTCAAGTAGTTCCTTACAGAGAATGCATGGTAAATAAGCCCCTTCCACATTTCAAGTAGTTCCTTACAGAGCATGCATGGTAAATAAGTCCCTCCCACATTTCAAGTAGTTCCTTACAGAGCATGCATGGTAAATAAGCCCCTTCCACATTTCAAGTAGTTCCATACAGAGCATGCATGGTATATAAGCCCCTTCCACATTTCAAGTAGTTCCTTACAGAGCATGCATGGTAAATAAGCCCCTTCCACATTTCAAGTAGTTCCATACAGAGCATGCATGGTAAATAAGCCCCTTCCACATTTCAAGTAGTTCCATACAGAGAATGCATGGTAAATAAGCCCCTTCCACATTTCAAGTAGTTCCTTACAGAGCATGCATGGTAAATAAGTCCCTCCCACATTTCAAGTAGTTCCTTACAGAGCATGCATGGTAAATAAGCCCCTTCCACATTTCAAGTAGTTCCTTACAGAGCATGCATGGTAAATAAGCCCCTTCCACATTTCAAGTAGTTCCTTACAGAGCATGCATGGTAAAAAAGCCCATTCCACATTTCAAGTAGTTCCTTACAGAGCATGCATAGTCATGACAGTCATCATGCTCCAAATAATTTACTATAATATACTTAAGATGAACTTATACAGGCATTTTTTCTTCTTCTATTTTTATTAAAAAGTACAATTTCAATTTTGAAATTACCTGTACAAACCTGTAATTGTAGTATTTTCCAGTAAATGGCCAGTATAAGAGATCGTGTCTATAACTTGAATAAATATATAAAATGATTGGAGTGTCAGAGTATATTCCATAGATTCCAGCCCAAAATGGAAACTAGTGCAGAGAATAATTTCAATTGCAGGGGATTTGTCATAGTAGGTGGTGAGACCAAGAACATGTCAAAGCATGCACATTGCAACCAGAAAACGCCCTTGCTTATCAACTAAGCATTTTTCTCATAGACCATCAGAATGTGGTATAGTCCTACCAATCCTAGCTTTTCAAAGTTATTATTTTGCAAATAGATCAGATATGTCAATTTATTACTCACAAAATTGCCTCTAAACATAATTGTCATGGAAAAACGATGGTCACTAATTCACTGAGTGAAATTATGAGAAATAATATTGAAAAAATTTCCAATAAAGTAAATTATAATCATTAAGCTTATAAAAGATGTATTTCCACCAAAAATCAGATTTGATGGTTACATTCTGTGTAGTTTCCATCTGCCATATTTGGTAGTCTAACCTCTGAAAATCACTTAGATTGTCCACTTAGATACATTCAAAGTTTTCTTTGGTAAACAAGAACTCCATCCACTGTTAACTATGAGTATTCTAAAAATATCACAAATTTTGCATTCTTATAGGTACATTATATTAATAGTGAAATTTAATAGTTTTCATGGATATGAATTTTTGTTGTTTTGTATGAAATGAGCTTTTCATCAATACTTCATTCTGGATTGGGACTGTAAATTTATTAGTTTAATGGATATAAATTTTGTTGTTTTGCGTGAAATTAGCTTTTCATTGGTACTTCATTCTGGATTGGGACTAAATTTATTAGTTTAGTGGATATGAATTTGTGTTGTTTTGCATGAAATGAGCTTTTCATCAATACTTCATTCAGGTTTGGGACTGTACATTTATTAGTTTATTGGATATACCCATTTTTTGTTGTTTTGGATATATAAAAAAAGCTTTTCATCGATAATTCATTCTGGATTGGGACTGTAAATTTATTTGTTTAATGGATATGAGTTTTTTGTTGTTTTGCAGTACTATATAATTCATGGATTTGAGATGGAATTATGTTGTTTCACAGATTATTCATTGTTTTATTGCTTATTTGAATTCATGATTTGTAGTTACAGTGTCCCTTCACTATAGCATTCTATAATATGACACTGTCCCTAATATAACATGGCCCCTGATATAACACTGTCCCTGATATAACATGTTCCTGATATAACACAGTCCCTGATATAACATGGTCCCTGATATAACACAGTCCCTGATATAACATGGTCTCTGATATAACATGATTCCTGATATAAAACAGTCCCTGCTATAACATGATCTCAGATATAACATGATTCCTGATATAACACAGTCCCTGATATAACATGGTCCCTGATATAACACAGTCCCTGATATAACGTGGTCCCTGATATAACACAATCTCTGATATAACATGGTCTCTGATATAACATGATTCCTGATATAAAACAGTCCCTGCTATAACATGGGTAATATCATGGATCACATTATACCGGCTGAAATATTTTTTCTTATAATATGGTCCAGTAGAAGATAACCATGCCTACTATATCATGGTACTCTTTATATGCTCCAGTATAAGATAACCACGCCTACTATATCATGGTACTCTTTATATGCTCCAGTATAAGATAACCATGCCTACTTTATCATGGTACTCTTTATATGCTCCAGTATAAGATAACCATGCCTACTTTATCATGGTACTCTTAATATGTCCCTGTATAAGATAACTATACCTACTATATCATGGTACTCTTAATATGTCCCTGTATAAGATAACCATACCTACTTTATCATGGTACTCTTAATATGTCCCTGTATAAGATAACCATACCTACTATATCATGGTACTCTTAATATGTCCCTGTATAAGATAACCATACCTACTATATCATGGTACTCTTAATATGTCCCTGTATAAGATAACCATGCCTACTTTATCATGGTACTCTTTATATGCTCCAGTATAAGATAACCATGCCTACTATATCATGGTACTCTTAATATGTCCCTGTATAAGATAACCATACCTACTATATCATGGTACTCTTAATATGTCCCTGTATAAGATAACCATACCTACTATATCATGGTACTCTTAATATGTCCCTGGTATAAGATAACCATGCCTACTATATCATGGTACTCTTAATATGCACCAGTATAAGATAATCATGCCTACTATATCATGGCACTCTTAATATGCACCAGTATAAGATAACCATAAATAAGTGAATTCACAGAATAACTAAACTATTTACATGAATTTTGTTGGTGCAACAGAATATCTTTTTTTTTTCGGGGGGGTGGGGGGGAGAAGAGGCAGGTATATCCTGATCATACTTCGAAGCATGCACACTAAAAATTACTTGCACAATTTTTCTTTCTTTCACTTTGTATCATTTAGACCTGACATAACCCACTATAGTAAAATGTATGTCATCATGCCACTATGTGTGAAATCTTTTGGCAGATAGCCTACATTTTCCATTTAAGGTAAACTACATAATGGATGTTTCTGCAGTGTTTACATAACAATATTTCATTAATAGAGCCATAGATTCAATTTTTACTTTGATAGAATTGTGTCAAACATTGCATTGTTTTGAAGGACATGCAGCAACAAGTGCTCAAGAACAGTCTCATAGTGTCTTAGAACAAAAAGTACATCATTTGCTCATGCCTATTTGTGCAAAGTGTAGATCCAAATCTGCCATTGTATAATGTGCCCTTAGATCAGGAAACTTTTTGATTTCATGCAAACAGCATAGACTCAGAACCGTCATTGTATAATGCACTGTACATCAGATGATTTTTCTTTCAGTATGATCCAAACAGCACACACCCAGATCTGCCATTGTATAATGTACCTGTAAATCGGGCTTTTTCTCTTGATCTAATGCAAGCAGCCAGATTTGTCATTGTATAATGTACTGTACATCAGAGGATTTTTCTTTCAATTTCATGCAAACAGCATACACCCAGATCTGCCATTGTATAATGAACTGTACATGTACATCAGAGGATTTTTCTTTTGGTTTAATGCAAACAGCCAGATATGTCATTCTATAATGAACTGTACATGAGAGGATTTTTCTTTCAATTTCATGGAAACAGCCAGATCTGTTGCTGTATAATGTACCAGTAGATAGGAACATGTATCTTTCTATTTCATGCAAGCAGAATAGACACAGATCTGTCAATGATGGGTCTGGTTCTACAGTTTTTACCGTTGTGCAGGCATTATAACATGAGCAAATAAGGTACTTTCATTTCTACATGAATACACTTAATCACAATATTTTAAAGTTATATATTTTGGTAATATTTATTTTCTTCATATTAGCAACATGCATTGTTAGCACATTACCAATGTGCAAAAATATAATTCTTTGTGAAATTATGTTCACATTATCTAAAACAAAAGCAGTGCATATTTGCATGCTATGTATGCTGTGTCAGTGAACACAAATGAAAAGAAGTGTGATTACTTTATTGCAGCACAGGGAATATTATGCTGCAATTAATCTGAATTGTTGCTGACAGCGAGAGTTGTTCAAATAAAATTAAAGAAAAAACATCACATTACCATATATACTCACTTATAAGAAGAGTCCGTCTGCAAACTGCACAGATCCAGATCTGCTGTCACATAATGCGCCAACAGATCTGGGTCTATGCAGTTTCTTAGGATTAATCAGTGGAACTAACAACATAGATCCTGATCTGCTAGCACATTATGCAATGGCATATCAGGGTCTGTGTTGTATGCAGTTGGATGGGACTTGTACATACCGTATATACTCACGTATAATCTGAGTCCAAATCCAAACAACATAGATCCTGATCTGCCATTGCAGAATGCACCATCAGATTAGAGTCTATGTTGTTTGTTTTACTGATTGGTCCTTACAAACTGCATAGACCCAGATCTGCTGTCGCATTATGCGATGGCAGATCTGGGTCTATGCAGTTTTGCAGTTGGTATCGGCTTATATGCAAGTATATATGGTATACTCTATTTCTTTTTCTGAAAGTCTGCTTACTCGTTAGCATTACATGGTAAAAAAAAAACAACATAGTATCTACTAACATCCAAGTCCGATTCCTGAACCATCCATTCAAATAGTCACCAGCATTTATAGTATACACATAATGATCTTTTTAATCAAAAAATTTAACGTGAATAAATTTTTATCAAAAATGAGTTACAATGCTATATTCACTATTATTGTTGGCTGGAAAATTGGATGGAGATAGAGTTGATCTTGGTTATTCACATCTGTCAGAGTGACAAGTGAATGCTTCAGAAAAATTGGGATTTTTGAAAATAGAGTCCGGTTTTGTGTTTATTGGAAATGTTTTGTGGGAGATCTGGTTTAGAGTAATTAAATGTTCATATACTGTCAATTATAGTATGTTAGTGCCATAAAAGTTTCAAAAAACAGTCTATTTAGCATGTTAGCAACATTAAAGTTTTGTGACTAACTAGAGCCTAATACTTTACTGTATTTAGTGTAAAATATTTTAGCAAAGATAGTTCCTTCAGATATATTACCCGATCATGCATTAGAACATCCATGACCTTGCAAATACATCTCTCCCAAGCACAAAGCTCTTTATCCAATGGGAGACCACTCTCTTCTGACTTCCATCTTGGCAGGCAAACAACTATTTAGTATTTTTATTGCTAAAATAAGCCAAAAGACATGACTAAAGTTTTGTTTCACTTGGAGGGCTGAATCTCCAAGGTAGTGGATGTTCTAATGTATTCTGATATGGTAAATGTTATCAAAGAATCATTTTTTACTCCAAAAGTTGGCTTTGATGTCAGTGTTGCCAGAATGTTATGGAAGCTAAAACTTTGTGATTTACAGTTGTAAAAGTTCAGATGTTCAAGTCTGTACTTTTGTATTCCCCCATTCATAAGTTAGCATGTGTCACAGCATGCCAATTCCATAAATGAACTTGAGCAGTTTTGTGAATTTGGAGTAATGGCCATAAGCCTTTGAATTGTGACAATGTGAAGTTGCCATTTTTTGGTGGAGTATTAATTTTCATGGATTTTGTGGTTGCTACCAACATGGAATTTAAATGCCCCAAAAACAATTATGAAGGCAAAAGGACCCTATTCCCCAGTCCGTGAATTAAGGTACTGACAAATGTAATTGTTTGCAAAACCATGAAAATTGATAACCATAAAAATACATGCTTCACAGTATCTAGCATTTTCTAAGTTGGTAGCGACATTTTCATGTTCTATTTTCTTGCCCTTTGTCAACAAATATTCCCAAGTGTTGCCTTTTGACAGGTATCAAGTATTGCCTTTTGACAAGTATTAAATGTTGCCTTTTGACAGGCATGAAGGACATTACAACCTGTTCAAGACTGAAATAATACTACTTTGTAAAATTGGGTCAGTCTATAGAGGGTCAGATATTATTTTAAAAAGTGGCAATATATTGTAAAACGGCAAAAGTTTAAGATTGAATTAGTTTATGTTTTCATGTTTTCTCTTTATTTGCATTTATGCACAGTGGATGATTAAGTATGAACCGAGTTACTGTAGACCAGTATTAAATAATTGACAAATTGTCCCTACATTTAATATATGAAATTGTTGATAAATTCTGCTAGTTATACATATTTTGGTGAATAATGGCTCAGTTTTATCAAGACAGAAAATTTGTAAGAGAGACAATAACAGTAATGGAAGAATGTAATTTTTTAAAAAAAAAGACCAATGAGGAATTACTATCTTTTATAAAAAGAAGAATTTTTTATTGTTATGCACAAACACCATTTTGTTTTTTTACCTTTTGTTTGTTTGTTGCTCTTTTTGCATCTATGAATTAAATGAAGTAGTGTGCACATACATATACTTAAATAGTAGACTTAACTATTCCCTTTTTCTGCTATTGTGAATGCATTATTATTATTATTAATCCGAAACCAATGAATAGAATTTAATTAAACTTGATAGAAAGCATCCTGGCATGAAGATCTTATGAATTTATACCAAAGATGCTGGTCCACCTTCAAATATGGCAATTATTATGAAAAACAGAAGAAGAAAAAAAACTTCTCAAATACCACTCAACAAAATTTGACCACATTTTTTAACAAAACGTATCCTAACATAGAGGGCTTTCAGGTTTGTACAACTGATGCTGATCCACCATAAAATATATCCTCCATTACGAAAAGCAAAAAATCTTTAACCAATTTCATCTCCACAATCTCTGAACAGAATTTGATCATATTTGTCAGAAAACATCCTGGCATGAAGACCATTCAAATATGGCCACCATTGCTAAAATGAGAAAAATATTTAAATGACTTCGTTTCAAAAAAGTTTTAACTGAGTTTAGTAAAATTTGATAGAAAGCATCCTGACATAGAGAGGGCTTTCAGATTTGTATAAATGATGACAATCCACCACTAAAAATAAACAAACATTTACACAGCTTTATTTTTTTAAAAACTGCTGAACAGAATTTGATCAACTTTTTTTACACAAAGCATTCTGGTATAGCGTCATTTCAGTATTAGACAAAAATGATGCTGATGTGCCACCAAATGTGGACAGAGTAAAAAACTAGACAAGGAAAACCTGGAATAAATCATTTTGGTAACATATGCAATCAACAACATTGGAAGAAATTTCAGCAGAAATGATCCTACTGATCCAGATGTTACTGATTTTGCATTTGTCTGTTAGGCAGGTATCAGCTGTTGAGCAATCTTAGGCCCACTTGTGCTTCTTTTTATTATTAATTTTCATGAACATCAGTTATTGTGGTTTTTCCAAAAATGAGACTTTTGTTAGTACTTTAATCTATATTTTGTTGATTGTGGAATGGGTTTTATGGTCTCCACTGAAGGATTATTGTCAATTTTGTCTTAAATTCATTGTTTGTAGCAACCATGAAATACATGTAAATTGGTTCTGCATGGAAAAAAAGTGGAATCACAGTATTTTTGCTCTTTACTTTTTTTATTCTTTATCACAAGTAGTTTCTATACTAGAACAAAATACATACTTTTAGTAATTATATAATATTAGATTTTTTTTCCGTGTGTACTATTTGTTAAGTACAAGCATTATTGTCTTCAACCTTCTGAAGATTTACCTTAAGCTGAGGTTTCTGTATGGGAGTTTTTTCTTATTTTCCTCCTTATTATTTATTCTAGTCTCGGTTGTGTGTAAGATATAAATGATAGCAAATCTGCATGTAACCTGTATGTAAATAAAACATAATGTACAAATAAATTTTATTCTTATACTGATTGTTAAAATGAAACGTACGAGATAAACAACGAGTGAATAATGGCCTGGGTAATTTATGTACAGGTCATTTACAAATGTAAAGCCACATTGTAATATATATATGATTTTGATAATGCAACCAGAGCATCTTTCATTCAAGAATGCTTGATGTTAGGCAGTATGCAAGATGTCTGTCCAATATCTCAGGTACAGAAGGGTCAAAGGTCAAGTAACATGATAATGAAGTTGATATGATAGATTTAATCACTCCACATAGTATTTCTTATAAATTATTGTAATGGCAGTGATTATACAACCTAGCCCCTTCGGTAGGATATGAGTTTCTTTGTGACAGTCATTATACAAGCCAATCCCAAAAGGATATGAATTTGTGACAGTCATTATACAAGCCAGCCCCTTAGGATATGAATTTGTGACAGTCAGTATACAAGCCAGCCCCTTAGGATATGAATTTGTGACAGTCATTATACAAGCCAGCCCCTTAGGATATGAATTTGTGACAGTCAGTATACAAGCCAGCCCCTTAGGATATGAATTTGTGACAGTATACAAGCTAGCCCCTTAGATAGGATATGAATTTCTTTATGGCAGTCAATATACAAGCTAGCCCTGTAGGATATGAATTTCTTTATGACAGTCAATATACAAGCTAGCCCTGTAGGATATGAATTTCTTTATGACAGTCAGTATACAAGCTAGCCCTGTAGGATATGAATTTCTTTATGACAGTCAATATACAAGCTAGCCCTGTAGGATATGAATTTCTTTATGACAGTCAATATACAAGCTAGCCCTGTTGGATATGAATTTCTTTATGACAGTCAATATACAAGCTAGCCCTGTAGGATATGAATTTCTTTATGACAGTCAATATACAAGCTAGCCCTGTAGGATATGAATTTCTTTATGACAGTCAATATATAAGCTAGCCCTGTAGGATATGAATTTCTTTATGACAGTCATTGTACAAGCTAGCCCCTTAGGTAGGATATGAATTTCTTTGTGACAGACATTATACAAGCTAGCCCTTTAGGTTGGATATGAATTTCTTTATGACAGTTATGATACAAGCTTGCCCCTTGGGATATGAATTTCTTTTATGACAGTCATTATACAAGCTAGCTCTTTAGGATATGAATTTGTGACAGTCATTATACAAGCCAGTCCTTAGGTAGGATATGAATTTCTTTATGACAGTCATCATACAAGCCATCCCCTTTGGTAGGATATGAATTTCTTTATGACAGTCATTATACATGTACAAGCTAGCCCCTTAGGTTGGATATGAATTTCTTTAGTTTCTTGTCTCTGAAAGGAAGAAATACATTAGACAATATAAAGGAAAAATAATATTGATAATTCATTCATGGTGAAGCAGAAATTTCTTACCTGATGACCACATGTACTGATTCAAAAGAGTAATTTCTTCTAAATTATATAAATTTATATTAGATCCTACAGGCCTGTATATCATTAAGTTCTTTTGAATGTTTTTTTCCAAAGCAGACTGCAAGATTTTCATGAACAAGAAATGTATTTCTAGCACACAGTACAGTCATGTTATTGGACATAGTATATCCTACTCCAAAGTTAAGCAGTCTTTATAACTAGACTACACTTTCACTAAACATCACAAATTTCTTCTTCAGAATGAGATTTTTTTTTACCTTTTTTATTGCTTGAGTTGCAACAATATTTTTCATTTAACTCAAAGTGACTGGTATCAAAGATGAAAATACTGTCATATCTTAAAGTGTTCCCAAATAAGTCTTGTTTTGCCTTTGGGGAAAATTTAAGGATTTTGTCTATTCTTTTCAAACCAAATCATAATAACAACAATAATAATAGCATTCCCAGTTGTACAGTTTGAAGCTAAAGAGTTGTTTTATGTCCTTTCTTCTGTTTCCACCTCGGGTAAGAATTCCAATATTTTCAGAAGTATTATAGGCAAGATAATGTTGGATCTCAGTGTGAGGAGAAATTTTGAGAAGTTCGTGAAAATGATGCCAGAATCTATGCTATTCTGAAGCAGTGATTTTGGTTCAGATCTTATGATTTTTAACATGTCAGGTATTTGGGGGTGCAAAGTTTGCTCTCACTTTATTCCATTAGTACAGGCTTTTGTCGATAGGATTCATACACCCTGTATGTCCTTGGAGACCTTGAAAGTACTTGAATTTTAAGATGCCAAAATTAAGGCCTTGAAGGTGAATAAAATTAATGCGCTAGGTAAAAATAGAAAATGTCCATATTCATAACTAAATATGTTCTACTTAAAGTGCAGTCAAGGAAAATAGGTACATAACTGGTGCATAATTTGCTATTTTAGAAGTATATGAACAAAGCAGACAGAATTATACTGTCTCATGATTTGTCATACATTTGGTCCCTGAAAATTATTACACACATCTTGGAAAGTCTTTAGAAATTCCTTATAGTTTATGTTTCCAAAACTGTATGAAGCCTGTGTAGGTATCTTTTTTATTACATGAAAGTCTCACCTGTTTACTGTGCATATCTTGTTCCATTACATGAAAATAAAAACCGTTTACTATGCAAAACATGTGTAAATGAGAGTCTTTTCCTCTGGAATCTTACTGACCATGTTTTTGTGTGTGTGTGCTTATGCATGTGTATTTTGCTATGAATACACACACCTGCTTTAAATCCAAGTTGCAAAATGTTTGTAATGAATTATGTAAAATTTGTATGCCACATCTACATATCTTCATTTCCAATGAAATGTAATTTTTAAGTAAAAAAAAAGGTTATAAATAAATGTATGCCAAAATTTTTTTTGAATATTTTTTGTTTTATTATTGATAATATCAGGTCTTAGGGCAGTATATACAGTATTATGCAATACTCTAGCAGGTCTTAGGGTAGTATATACATTATTATGAAAGAATCAACAGGTCTTAGGGCATTATATACACTATAATGCAATATCCTGCAGGTCTTAGGGCAATGTACACAGTATTATGCAATACTCTGCAGTTATTAGGGCAGTATATACAGTGTTATGCAATACTCTACAGGTCTTAGGGCAGTATATACAGTGTTATGCAATACTCTGCAGGTATTAGGTCAGTGTATATTGTATGATGCAATACTCTGAAGGTATTAGGTCAGTGTATATAGTATTATGCAATACTCTACAGGTATAAGGGCAGTATATACAGTGTTATGCAATACTCTACAACAGGTCTTAGGGCATTATATACAGTATAATGCAATACCCTGCAGGTCTTAAGTCAGTATATTCAGTATTATGCAATACTCTACAGGTCTCGGGGCAGTATATTCGGTATTATGCAATACTCTACAGGTCTTGGGACAGTAGATTCAGTATTATGCAATACTCTACAGCAGATCTTAGGGCAGTATATTCAGCATTATGCAGTGCTCTACAGCAGGTCTTAGGGTAGTATATACAGTATTATGCAATGCTCGACATCACATCATACGGCAGTGTATACAGTATAATGCAATACTCTACAGGTCTTAGGTCAGTGTATACAGTATTATGCAATACTCTGCAGGTATTAGGGCAGTATATACAGTGTTATGCAATACTCTACAACATGTCTTAAGGCAGTATATTTTGTATTATGTAATACTCTACCAGTCTTAGGGCAGTATATACAGTATTATGCAATACTCTAGCAGGTCTTAGGGCAGTATATACAGTGTTATGCAATACTCTAGCAGGTCTTAGGTCAGTGTATATAGTATTATGCAATAGTCTAGCAGGTCTTAGGGCAGTATATACAGTGTTATGCAATACTCTAGCAGGTTTTAGGGCAGTATATACAGTATTATGCAATACTCTAGCAGGTCTTATGGCAGTATATACATTATTATGGAATACTCTAGCAGGTCTTAGGGCAGTATATACAGTGTTATGCAATACTCTAGCAGGTCTTATGGCAGTATATACAGTATTATGCAATACTCTCGCAGGTCTTAGGGCAGTATATACAGTATTATGGAATACTCTAGCAGGTCTTAGGGCAGTATATACTGTATTATGCAATACTCTAGCAGGTCTTAGGGCAGTATATACAGTATTATGCAATACTCTAGCAGGTCTTAGGGCAGTATATACAGTGTTATACAATACTCTAGCAGGTCTTAGGGCAGTATATACAGTATTATGCAATACTCTAGCAGGTCTTAGGGCAGTATATACAGTATTATGCAATACTCTAGCAGGTCTTAGGGCAGTATATACTGTATTATGCAATACTCTAGCAGGTCTTATGGCAGTATATACAGTATTATGCAATACTCTAGCAGGTTTTAGGGCAGTATATGCAGTGTTATGCAATACTCTACAGGTCTTAGGTCAGTATATACAGTATTATCCAATACTCTAGCAGGTTTTAGGGCAGTATATGCAGTATTATGCAATACTCTACAGAGCAATTATTCCATCAGGTCTTAGGTCAGTATATACAGTATTATGCAATACTCTACAGAGCAATTATTCCATCATGTCTTAAGGCAGTATATGCAGTATTATGCAATACTCTATAAGAGGTCTTTGGGTAGTAGATTCAGTATTATGCAATACTCTACAGATAAGGAAGTATATACAGTATTGTGCAATACTCTGCAGGTCTATTATTCCATCAGTCATTATTCTATCAGTTATAATTTGTACAAAAAAATAGTTGCATAACTGTTTGATCTAGATTAGAATATTTTACATCACCCATCTTTAGGGAAATAGGAATTGACATTGATTACATACTAGGAACTTTTACACTGATTTGGCTATATACTGGGGAACTTTCACACTATTTTTGGTTACATACTGCGGAACTTTTACACTGATTTGTTACATACTGGGGAAATTTCACACTGATTTTGGTTACATACTGGTGAACTTTGATACTGATGTGGTTACATACTGGGGAACTTTCACACTGATATAGATAATTGGAGCATCTCTAGTCTATCCAGCATGTCAAATGTAATGTGATATATAGTTTCTTTATCCAATGTTTCACATTATAAGGATATGGTTAAGTCAGATGCTGTCAAGCCCAAATATAAAGAAGGTCCAATATTTTTATCACCAAACTGGTCTCCATGAAATAGTCTACATATCATAATATCATTATCTTAAATTTTCATAGATTAAAAAGGTAAAGAAAACACAGAAAGCTATTATATATATATATATATATATATATATATATATATATATATATATATATATATATATATATATATGATATATATGCTGTATCTGTGTTATACCATGAGATATATCCATATTTTATTAAATGGAGATGAGGCTTGCCCATTTTCCCTTTAATGAAAAATGTATGCAAGTGGTATATAAAAACAGCATCATACACCTGATGCATATATTTTATTTATAATGCATACAAATACACATATGTTTTCTGTGGAGTTCATATTGACCACAAGAAACTGAATGTTGGCACAGGAAGTTATGGTAACTCTTCACATCCCTGTTGAGCATATCTGCTACAAAATATGCCCGATATCATTGGAAATTGTTAATTTGTTTCTTTTTATGAGGTTTTATCTTCATTCGTATTGATAAAAAAAGACATACTTGAAATTCAAATGTGAAAATTGGCATAAATATAGAAAGAACAAGTATTGTATGGCTAGCATGCTTAATAGTGAAAGCACAGCCGTTGTTTATCGATTGATCCCCAATGAGGACATTGAACTGAGTCTGGAATAGGCCAAGAAAAATAACAAACAAACAGGAGGTATTTCATACATTTAAAATTATTTACAGGTGGTCCAAGTCATTATTATTATTACTATGGCTACTGACCATAACCATAAGATTCGTTTTTTGGTTTGGAGGGATTTTAGTTCCTTTACATCATATGACATGATAGTGTCCTATCTCTATTACCAAAAATATAGTTTGTATTACTAATAATAGTAACAAACTTTAGGGTCTTGCTAAGTTGGGAACAAAGTATAGCTCCATTGTCCTTTCAGGTAAAGTTAGGTAAATGATTAGACCTGATAGTAGTTATCTCCCTTGTATGTTGCTCGTCCTTCGAGTTCGAAGATGACCATGACATCAATAACTGGTTTGGTTTCTGTGAGTACGTGAGTGGCGGATCAGGCCAATTTGTGATCTGAACTATCTGAGTCACACTGGACAGGAGATGCCGCATGGGGTTGCTTGATCAATAGAGCCGTGCTGCAGTTATGAGATTTACGCTGCTTTGCGCTTCCGCACTGCCTCTGCAATTCGATTCAGTTCAAAGTTTTGTAGTTCCAGTATGGATAAGACTGCGCCAAATGGAGCGATCCTGTTCAAGATCTTTCCAAGAATCTGGGTCAATGTTAAAGTGTTTCAAGGATAACTTGAGGGAATCTTTGAAGCGTTTCTTCTGTCCATCCTGAGATCGCTCTCCCTTCGACCACCCTGAGATCACTTTCCCTTCCTCAGCTTGCCATAGAAGATCTTCTTTGGTAGTCGTTTTTCTGACATCCTGGTGACAGGGCCTGCCCATCTCATCTGTGACTTCATCACCAGAGTGTGGATGCTTGGAATGCCTTCCCTTGTGAGAACCTCTGTGTCTGGGACCCTGTCCTGCCATCGTACCCTTATCAGTTTCCTAAGGCAGCCCATATGAAAATGGTTCCGCTTTTTGGCATAGCACCTGTACACCATCCAGGTTTCGCATGCATACAGCAGGGTCGGCAACATAATGACTCTGTATAACTTCGGTTTTGTTTGCAGACTGGTGCCTCTGCGCTCCAACATATGTGCGTATATTCTGCCAAAGGCCACACTTGCTTTAACAATTCTGGCATTGGTTTCCTCATTGATGTGGACTGCACGTGCCAGTGTACTGCCGAGATAAGTGAACTTGTCCACTATCACGAGGGTTTGGCCATTTACTGTGATGGTAGGTTCTACGTAAGGCTTTCCTGGTTCAGGTTGGTGCATCTCCTCTGTCTTCTTGATACTGGTTGTCAGACCGAAATTGTCAGAAGTTGAAGAGAAATGGTCCACACTCTATTGCATGCCAGGCTCAGATTTGGCATTCGGGGAACATTGGTCAGCAATTAGAGATCACAAACAGTCACTTCCTATAACTTCGTCCTTGCTCGTAGTCTCCTCAGATTGAAGAGCTTTCCATCAGTCCGATATCTGATGTCAGTCCCAGTGTCATAGTCACGGAAGGCATCAGTAAGTATGGCAAAGAACATCATTCTGAAGAGGGTGGGGCCAACACACAGCCTTGCTTAACTCCATTGGTGACTGTAAATGGTTCAGATGACATGACACGAGCGAGCATGCCATCATGGAATTGCCGAACAATTACAATGAATTTCTCCGGGCAACCAAATTTTGCCATGATCTTCGGAGTTCTGTTCCTGACATTTCTCCCGCAGCTGACAAGCTGCAAACACTATGTCTGTGGTCCCTCGTCCTTTCCTGAAGCCACACTGGCTCTCAGGCAGGAGCCGTTGATCAATGTGATACACACAAAAAAGGCGATTCAGCAGAATTCTGGCGAGGATTTTGCCGGCTAATGTCAGCAAGGAGATGCCCCGATGGTTGTCGCAGAATTGTATGTTGCCTTTCCGCCTGTGCACGTAGACAATGGATGCATCCTTGTACTCCTGGGGTATAGTTCCTTGAGTCCACATTGACTGGAAGAGTTCAGTCGGTTTCTGTGCCATGTGAGAGCCTCAAGCTTTGTAGACGTCTGCTAGTTTAGCACCTGCTGAGTGTGCTTTGCCATTTGACAACGGGTCAATTGCTTTTTCAGTTTCAGTCAGCGCTGGAGGATCTGCAAGTGATATGTTGATTTCCACTTGGGGCAATCGGTCAATTGCCTCTTCACTGATAGATGATTGTTGATTGAGGATGTTGTTGAAGTGTTCTGCCCATCTTTGTAGTATCGTTTCTTTGTCAGTGAGCAGTATTGTGCTGTCAGCACTCAGTATTGGAGATGTTTTCAACGTATCATAGAAGTTCCTCATGACATTCATGTCTGCGTAAGACTAAATCTCCTCTGCCTTGTTGCTCAGCCATGAGTCTTGCAACTCTCCGAGTTTGCACTGGACAGTCCTCTTGATGTTATTGAAGACTGTCTGTTCAGATGATAAATTCCTGTCTTCTAAACATGCCTTTTGTAGCTGGTCTTTCTCATTCAGTAGTCTCTGTATGCCAGCATCGTTCTCATCAAACCGATCTTGATGTTTATGAGTAATGGGACTGAGGTTCTTAGATGCAGCTGAGTACAGCGTCTCTGAAAGACGCCCAGTTTTCCTCGACATTCTCGGAGTTCGCATCACTCGTTTCTAGTCGGCCGCACAGTTCTTCGACAAATGCCAGTTTCACATTCTCCTGTTTCAAGTTGGAGACATTGAGCTTTTTAGTCGCACTTTTTTGTGGTAGTCTGCTAGGCTGAATCTAGATTTTGAGCTTGGAGACTATGATCCTGTAGTATGTCCAGCATTCTGCACTTTTCGTGGCCTTCATCACTCGGACATCCTGCCTGTCTCTTCTCCTGACAATCACGCAGTCAGTGATATGCCAGTGCTTGGAGCGTGGGTGCATCCAAGACGTCTTGTTGCGGTTTGGCAGGCGGAATACTGTGTTGGTGATTAGGAGGTCGTGTTCAGCGTATTTCCTTAGTAGGAGGAATCTGTTGTTGTTGCATTTGCCAAAGTCATTTTTGACAATGACACCTGGTCATGTCTGGTGATCTGCGCCAGCTGTAACATAGAAGTCACCAATGATGATGAACTTGTCTGCCTTTGGTACTTCTGCGATAAGAGACTCCAGATCTTCATAAAATGTTTCCTTGATCTAATCTGGGTTGGTTATTGTGGGTGCATAGGCGCTGATGATAGTTGCATGTCTTTTTCCAGACAATAGGAGTCTCGTTTGCATTAGTCTGTCATTCACGCCCTTTGGGAGGTTTGAGAGCTTGCTGACTAGCTGCAATTTGGTGGCAAACCCAACACCGGCTTCACGCTGCTCTTCTTTCCTTCGGCCACTCCAGAAGAAGGTGTAGCCGGTTCCTACTTTGGTTAATTGTCCTTTCCTAGCTAGGTGAGTTTTACTCAGGGCTGCTATCTGGATGTTGAGTCTGGCCAGTTCTCTACCAACTAGAGCTGTTCCTCTCTCTGGTCTATCTGCTGATGTACTGGTCATTGGTGTGCACACATTCCATGCACCGATGGTGAGTGGCGTCACTTTAATCTTGTTAGATTTTTGACCACTAAAGTGGAATCCACATCAGCCACGGTATGCCGACCAGGGTTAATGTGAAGCACGCAATGTTTAGGGCACTTTTTCTAGGCCCTTCCTCATGCTACGGAAGTGTGATCCTAAATAGGGCTGCGTCGCCAAGGGTGCTTTCGAGTTCCCTGCTGCTTCAGTCCAAAGTAAAGCGACCACGAAGAAGGTGTAGCTGTTTCCTACTTCTGTGAGTTGTCCTTCCTCAGCTAGGCGAGTTTCGTTCAGGGCTGCTATCTGGGCGATGAATCTGGCCAGTTCTCTACCGACTAGAGCTATTTTTCTCTCTGTTCTATCTGCTGATTAATGTGCGCAGATTCCGTGCACCGATTGTGAGTGGCTTCACCTCTGTCTTCTTGTTAGATTTTCGACCTTGTATATTGTTCCACTGAATGTAGTACTTGAAACAATATATGAAAATGGTTTTAAAATGAAATCACCACAAACCTTCCTCCAATAATGTTTCAGTTGTTAACATTCATTTTCTAGTGACATATAAAGAAAAGAAAATTTTGAATAATGTTATAAAGATTATTTAAAACAGTATGTTTACGATATTAAAATGGACAATGAATAGGACTATCTCTGGAGTTATGTTCTTCCATCTGATCTTATGCTAACTGGTATCACTTGAACCCTCCACGTTATCAGTATAAACAATAATTGGATTATCATCATCATCATCATCATCTCTCTCTCTCTCTCTCTCTCTCTCTCTCTCTCTCTCTCTCTCTCTCTCTCTCTCTCTCTGTTGGTTTGTTTGTCAGTTTTACCATTATAAATCCAAACAGAGAGGGAGGAACATCAAGATGTTTTTTTTATATATGTATGAAGTTAATGTATTTCTGATATAAATGAAACATATGGTTTTGTTTGAAATTATAGAAATTCATGGGTTATTGATAGTTATGTATATAGTAAGCCACAAACTATTTGTATACTTTATATTTGATCAGAAATGTACACTTTAAAAAAAATGGATAACACAAACATTGAAATGTTATCTGCAAACTGTTGGAGAATAGGAGATTGGGAAAAGTTCAAGGAATTTCTTTGATTCCCTTAGGAGGAAAAAAACAGTCCCATATACAGTGCTGGATTACCCAATAAGCAGACTAAGCACATGCTTAGGGCACCAGCAAAGCAGGGTCACCAAAAAAAAAAATGTACGTTACGGTTTAGTATTGTTTTTATTTTGAATTACATGAGGGGGGGGGGGGCCATAATATTTTCAGTGATTATGGCCTCTAAAGGTTTAAATCCGGCACTGCCCATATATATTGCTTACAGGGTAAACATTTTACTGAAGATAAAAATATGAGGTATCGGAGTTCAATGTATTTTCGAAACGTTTTTTTTTTCCCCAGTTGTTATAGATCCAGTTCAAGAGGAGTATGCATTTTATTTCATGATAATTTTGAATATGATATAAAAGATTTAAATGATCCCAATGGTAATGTGATTGCACTAGATATACAAATAGGTGAAAAGCATTTCTCTCTAATTAATATTTATGGGCCAAATAGTGGTTGTCTAGATTTTTACAATAATATCAATGATATTATAAGTGAATATGAAAATGATTCAATTATTATTTGTGGCGATATAAATTAGGTTTAAGATCCTGAATTAGACTGCCATAATTATAAAAATATAAAAATACTAATGCTAGAAATATATTATTGAGTAGGAAATATACCTTTGGTCTTGTAGACCCATTTTGAGAATAAATCCATATTAACAGAGATATACATGGAGAAGAAAAAAATCCTTTAAAACAAACTAGATTAGATTCTTTATGTCATAGTCTCTGATGCTAAAGTAGAGAAGAAAAAAAAACAAACATTAAATTAAGTTACAGATCTGACCACTCTATGATAATATTAAAGTTATGATCAAATGATTTTATTGGAGGTAAGGGCTTGTACAAATTCATTAAAAGCCTTCTAGAAGATATTAAACATGTAAATGAAATTCAAGATTGCATACAAAGGATAGAATTATAATATGCCTCATTAGAATACGATGGAGATATTAAAAACCAATTGAACTCATATATAAGACTAATTATATTAGACTCGTTATTTCTAGATATTACTTTGGATAGAAATTTGTAGTAAAACCATTTCGTACACTTCGTATTAAAAATAAATGTATAATAAAACTGAAATAAGAACTTATTCATAAAATACAATCATTAGAGAATAGTTCTCCTGTTGAAAATACTGTTTTAGAGTAATTAGAATCAAAAAGAAAAATTTGGAAAAAGTCAGAAAAAAGAAACTTCTAGGAAGTATCATTCAATCAAAGGCAAAATGGGTGGATGAGGGGGTGGGGGAAAAGCACCAAGATAATTTTGTCACCTAAAAAGTAGGAATTATGTGACAAAGATAATTACAAAAGCAATTAATGACGAACATGAAATTATAACTAATCAATTTGATATCCTTAGAAAAGTTAAAAGATTTGTATGAAGATCTGTATAAAGAGGGAAATGAGATAGAGTACAGATTTCAATGATCTTTAAAATGATAAAATACCTAAGTTAGACCAAGACCAATTTTCAAAATTATAACATCCCTAAATTAAACCAAGACCAGTCTTAAAAATTATAACATCCCTAAATTAGACCAAGACCAGTCTTCAAAATTATAACATACCTAACTTAGACCAAGACCAGTCTTTAAAATTATAGCATTCTTAAGTCAGTCCAAGACAGTCTTTAAAATTACAAAATTCCTAACTTGGACCAAGACCAGTCTTCAGAAATATAACATCACTTTTCAGTGAAATGGTCTTCCATACTTATCTCCCCTGACCACTACGTGTCACTACTCCGCCATTAAAATACTGCCTGACCAGAGAAAGACCTAATAAAGAAAGGCCACACCACAAACACTTCCGTATTTCTTTATTACTCTGAACAAACTTTATTTGTGCACGAAGTTTTGAACTTGTATCCTCCAACACGAAGTTTTGAACTTGTATCCTCCAACACGAGTAAATTAAAGCTAATTGAATAAGCATTGTTTATATATTTTAATACTTTCAATTTACATTGTGAGAATTTATTTCAGGAATGTAATGTCCGTTTTGCAATTTAGTTAATTATTTTAGTTATGTCATAGTATTCAAGATAACTTTCTCATGGCTGAAATCCAATGATTCGTGTCAAAATATACAGAATGATATTATCAACATCTAATTGAAATTCTTTAAGGTGTCATCCTTGTGTTGATGAATTTTGTTTGACAACAACAATCAGCTATCTTCAAGAATATACCAATTGATCAGCCAATCATGGAATTGCAATATATTATGTTATCAACAGAACCGTCTCCAATATATCCCAATTCAATTTCACTTGGTTGACGTCATTGTGTTGCTGAATCTTGTTTGCTTTCCAATATAATTAGCATATCTTCTCCCGCAGTCATTTCTTACACTTTTCAATTAATAGAGAATTGTCATAATTCATCCTTGTGAACACTATTCTTGTGTGCGAATAATTCCTTAATCTAGGAACATTGATATCTTTTATATTAAGTGACACATTACTAATTCAATCTGTATTTGACGTTTTTAACTCCACCTCATGCACCATGTGTTTGAAAACATTGACCACTTTTTGATGTCTGTACCGTAACTGTGCACATTGATCTATCCAATTATTTCTGACTTGTCTTACTGACAGTAGATTCTGTATGGTTCCATTCGACAGTTTCGTACTTTGTACAGGGTTTGATTTTTAAAGCAGACAATTTTCCAGATTTTCCTCACTTCTAATTCTGGTTATTTCAAAACATAAAAAACCTTTTATATCTTTGGTATTGTTAAAAGAACTTTGAATTCCCTTTAATTTGGTGTATGATTGATGGGTGTTATTTGGATTGGGAGTATACAGTTTGGCCTTACTTAAGATGTGCATCTCTCACAAGATTGCTAGCTCCGCTTGGTCACTTTCGATTCCTGGGAATGATGATATGTATTAGCGTTTAGCAACACATCAGCACAATAGTGGCTCTATAGTGGCAATGGAATCATGAAGATTTATTGACTCTATGTATATCCATGTGCATATTGACTTTATACAAGGCTTCATATATGGCTTTATTCATACGTCTCATAAAGGATTAGTGGTTAATCTTCAGAAACTCATATCGCTTTTTATTCGATTATGATACTAAGTTCTCAGAACATGCCTTCTTTATTCAATTGGGGCAACATTAACGCAACCTTTAACTGCTTTTTGTGTGTAGTTTCTGCCATGCCTGAGAGATGATAGCAGAAAACCGATAAGACACTTTCCTCATGATACTTCCTATCTGGTATATTGGACCAATGTGAAAATCCAGGCGAAACTGGTGGAAACAGGTATCACGGTTTCCGCTCTGTTACCCAAGAATGTAATAAAAAAACTGTATTAGGACAATATTGAAGCAAGTAACACGATTCAAAATGCTACTTGAGATACCAAGAGGCGAAGAACTCGCCGACACAAACGGTTACCATACTTATGCAGAGCCTGAAGAACTAATGGAAAACCAGCAGAAGGAGACACCAAAGCTCTTCCTTCTATCCTACCATGCATGATAGTTATCAATGACGTGAGGCAGTCACGATTAGTAAGTGCCACACTGGGTGCACTGGATGCAAGCTTGGAGCGATTAGTAAGTGCCAGACTGGGTGCACTGGATGCAAGCTTGGAGCGATTAGTAAGTGCCAGACTGGTGCACTGGATACAAGCTTGGAGCGATTAGTAAGTGCCACCCTGGGTGCACTGGATGCAAGCTTGGAGCGATTAGTAAGTGCCAGACTGGGTGCACTGGATACAAGCTTGGAGCGATTCACTAGCAGTGCCAGTGGACTTTTATAACAAAATCAAATAGAATACAGACAAGTATGGGCGATGCATGGAATTTCACAATGGCAAAGAAATATGTAGTAAGTTCAATGTGAACAATCCTTCAGAGAGACTTAGTTGACTCTTCATGTATGTGAGCCAAAAATGCAGATCCACAGCTCATGGACTTTCTAAACGTACAAAACCCATGAAAACACAACATAAAAGCAGCTACGGTAAAGAATGCCCCAATACAAACCGGAAAGACTGACTAATTTCTGGCAGTATATTTCGTGCATCAACACCAATTAAAATCAAGGCCATTAAATAGTAACAACAAAATCATCCCAATAAAACTTTTGTTAATAATTTGTGTATATGTTTGATATACGGTTTTGACACTCTAGTTTTATCTCCTGATATGTCTTCAAAAGATTGTAAAATGATTCAATCTGCTTTCAAGCATCCTGCAGTGATGGTTAAACTTTAGAAAATGAATGTGATAGAGGATTCCCTCCACACACACACACACATACATACACACACACACACACACACACACACACACAATCGTACACTTGTTGAATCGGTTCCATTGGTATTGTAGAAGGGAAATATTCCAAGAGGAAACAAATGCTCATGCATATATGTACGTCGTCCCAATATTAAGCAAACACGACATTCCTTGGGGCATCTCAATTTTGCAAGCGGTGTCATGCCTCCAGGGTGGTCTTTTGAATCAAAGCTGATATTACTGTCTATAGCTGTAAAACGCTAGAATCGTTATATACATCGGAACAGAGAATGCTGAGAAGATTTGAAAATGTGTTCATTCCTCAATGAATGGAATGGGGTTTCCTTTTACCACAGCCCTTTTTTAACTAGTGAATATGGCCTTACTTTGTATATAGATGTCTGCTCCACCATTGATCTAGTGATCTTTTTCCAAGATGTTGTTTTTCCTCACACTGACCAATTTAAATATTAAATAACAACAAGAACAACCTATCTAGGCCTTCAAATACATTGTAACAAATTGCAATTGCTGCCATTTTTTTTTGAGAGTACAAATGGTCCATTAGGAAAAAAAAATCAATTCTGTGATAATATGACAGCTGGACTATTCACATATTACTCAAAGGGACCTCTAAATGTTTAAACATTATGAAACTGATATTTGGAGTGTTCTTGGACCCCTATAGCTTCGACCTATGAAAATGCTCGTGAAGCATTGTTATTATTGGACTTGTCATGGGGATAATAACAGTATCACCCCTATTGTCTTAAATATTAAGTGAAAAGAGATAACAATATATATATATATATATATATATATATATATATATATATATATATATATATATATATATATATATATACACATACATACATACATACATACATACATACATACATACATACATCTGTTCATCCATATATTCTTCTCTCTATCATTACTTTTGTTTAGTACCAATCAAACATCTAGCCTTTGATTTAGGATCATGCTTTTCATACACAAATAAAGCAGAGCTTTAAGTGAGTAGTTGCTGCTTAAATCAAAGCGACAACTCAGAGATGGAGATATCTAACAGATGTGCAATTTGTGGGGGGAAAATGTCCCTATGTATAACTGACTAATTTTGACCCTTTTCGTTTGGAAGAAAAATTCGTGTATAGATGTCAGTGAGATGGGATGGAATTTCAAATGTGTGTTGTTTGAGTACTCGATACAACAACAGCAACAACAAAAGATTAACAACAATCTCAAATAAATTTGGACAACACCTACGAAAAAGAAAAGATAAGCGTCGATGATCCTGGATTTAATTACCTTCGGCACGAGTGAACAACGTTTCAAACATTTGTGTTGCAAGCCATTTTAGTATTTATTCTTCACTTTTTTCACAAATTGTCATGAAAGTGATTTTGAACCAGACTGTATGTTAATTTATTCCCCAGAACATAGCATTCTTGCAATTTGTCTGTAGGGGTCAAGACAATGTCCATGCGGGCTATTTTTAGGTATGAGGCAATTATGCATTGGGTCGCATCTTAAGTCATAAACAGTCCTTTTAAGATTTATTTGTAGGGTATTCGATTTCCCTATGCTTACTGAACCCCTTGATGGATTTTATTGACACTGTCAACGAATTATTATGAAGCTAAGAGAATTCATTCTGCGACATGCTCGCTCTCCCTCTTTGACCTTGGAGTCAAGGTCACGTGTTTTAAAAACAATGTTTTGACCTTGGCCTCGACATGCAGACCCTAGCCTTCTTTATTTTTATTGGTCAAGCATTAAACATGCAACAAAGCCTTTTTAAAAATTCTCTGGGCTGCTCGTGACTGGCGGCCATTTATCAATAATACAATTTTAACTTGCCACAAAGAAAGGAGTGAATGTAGGGAAACTTCTATATATTATAAAGTTGCTATTCAAATAATACGCCATGAAATAAAATTGAATTTTGGGTGTATACACATAAATATTATGAAAACTACAATTTTTTATTGAACATTTTAATGAATTTTAAATAAACAAAACTAAACACTATAAGGACTTTGCCAAGAAAAGTAGCATATATCACCGACCTATCCCTCTGCTCTCAAAATCGTTTTTTTTTAATGTGTAAACAACATCCATATTGAAACCGTTTTCAGAATTCTTTGGGTAGTTTATAATTTGCTGCTATTAAGTTTTAATATATTCAAAATAACAAACATTTAAGATCGCAAATATTAATACATTATGCATTAAAAGTGAATGATTTTCATGGAAAAACATTTCTGATGTTGGTAGGTAATTTTCTACATCAAAAGTTTATTAATAAAATGAAAAATAAAATCTAAGTATCTTGATTTAAAAAGAAAAATTCACATATTTTTCTGTTTTATTTTCAAAGAACTTGCAGTTAATTGAAATGATTGTTATATGTAAAACAAAAAAAAAAAAATTAAAATAAAAAATAAAATACAATTGAGAAAACACGTGGCACAAACCATAGATCTACAGCGTTCCTTTTAAAATCATAGATCTACAAGTTTCCTTTGAAAACTGACTGTTCTTTTCCTCTAAGCCTTTACAAAAATTATACAGAAGGTCGCACATGCTTTTGTTTTGGTATTCATCAACAGACGCGTTTCGTAAAGTCTCGCTTGTCCCGGGAGTTAGTGATATGCTTTGAGCCACTTATATAATCCCTTTGAAGTTCTCCGTTTCTATTCACTGTGTTATTTAGCTCTCTGCTGTATCAGAAAACATAAGAAATCAAATATCTGACCAAAACAAATCATCTTATTCAAATGAGACATCTGCAGAGATGACAACCATTCCGACTTGGCGGAATCATTCCTATTTTTAACCTCAAAATTACCCCCTGACGATTATTTCTGTAAGATACCAATTTTCCAGTCAAATAAAATTGTATATAGGCAAACAGCACCTTGGACACCAGTATATCTTGATCACTGAAACGCATGTAATGTCGGATTGTAATTTATTTAAAAGCGTACCTACGCGTTTCTATCAGAAAAGCAATTGAATATTGACAAATGAGAAAGTTAAAGAAAGCTCTTGAAACGATAGGTTACAGATTAGGATTACACCTCAATAAAAAAATAAATAAATAAATAAAATTAACTAGTCTAATACAGATAATGAAAAAAAATACGCAAGGCATTAACATTGGACGAATGCCAGGCCTTTGCTGTTTTTCCTCAATGGACTTCAGCGTGTCACATGGTGGGAAAGAAGACGTGGCAGCACGTTAATAAAAAAAGAAATGTCTTTGAATCAGTAAGGTTGAAACCCTTAATATAAATTGTTGGATAAAACAAATATGAAGTATTTATATTTTATAATCCGATTCCGGTTTTTTAATGGTCATATTCCTTTTGAACGTTGTTTTGGAGTTGACTTCAGATCGAAAACTGAACAAGCATGCAACAGTTATCTACAAGATATTCTTGGTATTAAAAACAAAGATAATGCATTCATTAAAGAGCAAAACATATAAGAATTATTTAGTGAAAAAAGTTTTCTTTCTTAGAAAATGATCTCCAAGACTCTCATAGTGTTGTGCCACTAACAAAGCACACATGGAATCACTATAGTCCATAAATTCAGATAGAATCATACATTTTGAACACAAACCACACCCTTGATGTTGAACCAGATCTGTGAAAAGTCGCTTCATGGTTGTCTCTCACATGGCCTTGTGAATTAGTCTCGCATACCTGAAAAATACAAATGTACGTATCTTTTTACATCAGACCTAGCTATCTTTTTAAATAGCATGCCAGAAACTGCTAGTAAATATTGACCCCCCCCCTCAAAAAAAGCAACCAATCCTGACTCAATTAAGTATTTAGTACTTCAGCAAATCAGAAGTGAAATGGCTCTTATTCTTCAGACTATCTACCAAAAATCCCTAATTCCAAGTCAAATTACTATAGATTGACCGAAAGCTATTCTAGGTCAAATTCCTACAGATTGACCCCAAGCAATGTAAACGCTTTAGAAACTCCGAAAGTCCGAACATCCAGATACGCGGTACAATCATTTAGGTATGCAGCAGCTAAACACTGGAATTATTTCTCTAATAATTGTTTCATAACCTCAGACTTGTAATTTTTTTTAAATCGATCTTTAAGACCTGGTCTGGGAGCGTATAGTGTAAGTGCTTCTTATGTAGAGACAAGTAAAAAATTTGCTGAGTGTTTAGTGTTTTCAAGTTTTAGTCTTGTAGACTTGCTTACAGATTTTATTTACCTTAGATGTGGCTTATAGCGCTTACACTTCGATTTAGATGAATTTTCCTTCCTATCTTAGATGCATGTTATTTTAGCTTTGTCGCATGTGTAGTGTATGTAGTTTTTTGTTTTTCTTTGAGTGTTGCATATCAATTTTAATTGGTTTCTGTTCTAAAGTTCTGCTTGTAGTATTCAGTTATTTTTAATTCCTGTGTATTGTTGCCATATACGTGTCCCTGTATATACTGTTAGTTCATTAGTTGCTCTTAACGGCTCTGTCTTGTCATATAAATCATTCCAGTAAATCAATACTAATCGTATATGTGTGCATTCTGTACATATGTGCATCATTCATTCATTCAATCCTCTTCGTGCCTCAGGTGGCACATAAGGCTTCCACAAGAGAGCGCAAATGCTGCCGGTCTGCGGCCTGTCTATTGATGGTTTCGTATGTTAGGCCGCACGCCTTCATCCTCCTTTTCAACTGTTGTTCGCCATGTCTCCATGGACCGACCCATTTTACGCTTTCCATCTGGTGTCCAGCGTAGCGCGTCTGGTGACATTCGACACACACGCCCATGCCATCTTCATCTCCTCATTTACACTGTTTGGACACAGGTTTTGCCTTTGTCCTCTGATGCAGCGCACTGTTTTAGATTTTTTGTTTGGAAGGTCTCTTGTTTGTGAACTATTATTTTTGTAAGGTCCCAGCACTCTGAGTCATATAACAGCACACTGAGTCATTTAACAGCACACTGAGTCATATAACAGCACACTGAGTCATATAACAGCACACTGAGTCATATAACAGCACTCTGAGTCATATAACAGCACACTGAGTCATATAACAGCACACTGAGTCATATAACAGCACTCTAAGTCATATAACAGCACACTGAGTCATATAACAGCACACTGAGTCATATAACAGCACACTGAGTCATATAACAGCACACTGAGGACATTGAGGTTGAAGATCCTTAGCTTTGTTTTTGTTCCCCATTGCTTTGATTTCCAGATTATTTTTTCGGCACGATAAAGGACAGGTTGGCTTTGCTGATTCTTGAATTGTCTTCTCTCTTAGTGTCTCCATCTGTTGCCACGTTGCTTCCCATGTAGGTGCACTCATCCACTTCGTGTATGGGATTGTTGTTGATGACGACGGTGTTATTATTTGTTTTGTGATTCATTTTCATCACTTTGACTTGCTGATGTTCATTTCCAGTCCAAGTTTTTAGGCTGTCTCAGTCAATCTGTCTGTCTTTTCTTGCATGTCTTTCTGACGACTAGAAAGCAGGCTGACGTTATCAGCATTGTCCAGATCTTCAAACAAGAGGTGAGAGTCCAACGGATATCTCTTCTGTTGTCTGCTAAAGATTTCTTTCATAAGCCAGTCTGTGGCAACAATAAAAAGAAACGGTGACAGGATGCAGCCTTGCTTGACCCCTGTGGTGATGCCGAAACTGTCTGTGAGGTGATTGTTGCAGATAACCTTGCACTCGAAGACTCTGTAAAGTAATGTTATGACATTCACCATCTTCTGGGGATTCAGTATGAGCAGAAGATTTCCAGAGGGATTCTCGGTAGAGGCAGCCAAAAGCCTTTCAAAGTCTATGAAGTTGATGTAAACCGTGCTGTTCCATTCCGCAGACTGTTCAAGAATCTGTCTGAGGGTAAAGATGTGGTCAATGCAACTTTTTCCTGGCTTGAAACCAGCTTGTTCCTTGCAGATAACTTTGTCCACTGTAGCTGAAATTCTTTTGAGGAGGATTCTATTGAAGACCTTGCTAGTGTGGGACAACAGTGTAATCCCTCGCCAGTTATTGCAGTTCCCAGAGTCACCTTTCTTAAAAAGATTGACGATGATGCCAGTTTTACATTCTTCTGGGGTGTCTTCTATGTTCCATATCTACTGGAAAAACCTGCAGAGGATCTTGGTTGTTTCTTCTTCATCAGCTTTCAGCATCTCTAAGCCGATTCCATCAGGACGAGACACTTTTCCATTTTGTAATACCTTTATGGCTTCTATAACTTCGGTTTCAGTGATGAAGTCTATGTTGACCTTAAGAGCATCTGCTGCTTCTTGAAAATCTGCTGTTTCCTGGATCAGTTTAAGATGCTTTGGAAGTGCTCCTTCCGTTTTGAGATATTCCGTCTCTCATCAGAAATGAGTTTGCCATCTTTGTCTCTCAATGGTAGATCCTGGTTTCTTCCACAGTAGCCCCTTAGATGTCTGGTAATTTTATACAGGGTCTTCGTGTCCAGCCTATCCGCTGCCTCCTCTGCTTTTGTTGCAAGCCCTTCAATGAAGTGTCTCTTATCGTTTCTCTTTCTGTTTTTTTGCTTCCTTGTCCTTTTCTGCGTATTCTGTGGATATACTTTCTTTCGGTCGGGGGAACTTGGCATCCAGCATACGTTTCTTTATCTGTTTCCTTTTTCAATCACCCTTCGGGTGGACTGAGATATCCACTCTTCTTTCTGTTTTTTCTGATAGCCAAGGACAATTTCTCCTGCTTCCCGCATTGCTTGATTGAAAGCATGTATAATCATTTCAGTTTCCTCTTGTAACATACTGTACTTATTCTTGAGACATATGTGTACAATCTTGTACAACCCCTTGTTCTTGTGTATTAAAACAATTTATGGTAAATGGTATAATAAGTGCATGTGCTTGCCTTTACGCATGTTGATTTTAGAGCTACATGCAATGTTAGAGTAGAATCTATTCGTGAATATTTATTAATCAGCATTGAAGTTTTATATTTTTAATAACTAGTTACATCATTAAATGTGTAAGTATGTATACTTGGTAAAATTAGTTGTTATTTTATTGTTTATAGTGGGTAAAATAGTTCCACTGAGTTAATATTTCTTGCTATGTAAATACAATTCGACTCTAAATAAAATTGGTCTATGTCTCTGTCTAGCTTTACAGAAACATAAAATGGAGATCTTGTTAAGGAATGCCTACAGTTGTCTAGGGTAGGTATACCAAAATTAAAGCTTATATTTAAAACTATGGCAAGCCGTTCACCGTTGAGTACAACAATTGGTATCTTCAAATATTAGAAAATATACTACCCACAATTCAAATGACAGGGTAAAAGGATCCAGAACTGGTAGTAGTGTACTCCAGGCCTCTTTTATTTCTTTGTGATACAATAAATTTCATCTTCTCAGTGAACATAAATGTATAATAGATATTATCCCTACCTCTCATTTGGGAGCCGCGGGAATTCAGTTGGATAGAGCGTCAGACTCGTAATACAAGGATCGCGGCTTCGATACCCGCCCAAGGGGCCCTGTGTGGCCGATTGGTCTAAGGTGCTTGCCTTTACAGATCACTCACACATCTCACCTCTGTCCGCGTAATGTTGAGTCTCGGTTCGACCATCTTGGGTATGCGAGAAAGCTTGCCAGTAGCTTCCCGTGGGTTGCTGGTTCTTCCCGGGGTCTTCCCAGGTTCTTCCTCCACCAAATATACTGGCCACCAGGTATAGCCTATCATGTGCTGAAAATGGCGTTAAACCCCACAAAATCAAACCAAACATCGATACCCGCCCCGGCTAGCTTGGGTCGTCTGCCTCAGTGTTTTTCTTGGGAAAGACACTTAGCTCCAATGTCCTGGGCATGATATAGGCAATAATGTGTTGAAAGTGCCAAATCATGTGTATTAAATATATATATAGGTAGCTCTCTTTCACAGCAAATCAAAGATATATGTACCAGTCAAAACTGAGGAGGTGGGTTACTATAATATTGCATACATTGAAAAAGTTATTTAGTTTTAACGTTTTGTTTCTTTGAACATGTCTATAAATTTAAAGCCGATCAAAAGCCAAATATAGCGTATTATAAAATGATCTACAGCTGCAAGTGCAGCACGCCGGATACATGCAGATATATTGTGTGACGTAATATGGGTAAATAACAGTTAGAATTCAGATGTCGGTGAAGGAGAACAATTGTGAAACTGAGCAAAGAGCATAGGCCGACCTGGATAAAGTTTACGTATGTTTTTCTCTATTATATCCTACAATTTTGAGGTGGTTTCATCGTTTAAAGATGGTCGCGAATATATAGAAGATGACCCACGTTTTGTAAGACCGTTGTCTGCAATTGGTGAGAGGGAAGTGGCTGCTGCGAAGGGGGACAATTGATAAAGATGCATGATACACAGTGGAAGATATTTCTATTATCACAGGCATTAATTCGTAAGCTTTCTTTAATATATTGACAATAGTCTTCCAGAATGTGGGTTATCTTCCATGAATTAGCGATCATCTTTAAAACAATGAAACTACCTCGAAATTGTAGGATATGACAGAGAATTACATCCGTAAACTTTATCCAAGTCGGCCTTGATATCAGGCGGAGAGTACCCTAAGAGGGCCCGGATTTTACACTATGCTCTTTGCTTAGTACCAGAATTGTTCTTCTTCGCAGACATTTTAGGTCACTGTCATTCGCCTATGCTACGTCACACGCATATATCTGCAGTTGTCCGGCGTGGTGCACGGGCAGCTGCAGATAATTGCACAGAATGTTATTTCTCTATCAATCGGTGTCAACATTTTTGACATGTTCAAAGAAACAAAAGAGTTAGAAGAAAATATTCTGAACTTTATCACATAACCTTCCAATTATTTCTGCAAATCAAGAATCTCCCCCTCTGAGAGACGCTCTTGGGAAGTTCTCTGGAAATGGAGGTTTGAGTGAAATGATTACTTAATGCAAAAGTTTATGAAAATTGCTGAAACGCTTCGAATTCTTCTTTCAAATGTAACTTAGCAACATTTTTTCTTGTGAAATGTAATTAAATACTTATAAGCATATCTGCTGGTGTCATCGCTTTGGCGTGGCAATACATCAATAAAACCCCAGTCTTGAAACTACATGTGTTCTGCGGCAAACAACCACAGGCACTCGACGCAAGTTTAATACTAAAATGATGAGCACAATTTACGGTCTGAAGGACACGGAATACCACATAAATTTTTTACAGCTATTTTATTCTAAAATGCAAAAACTAGACCATTACATTAGATAATTCAGCACTATAGTCTAAGCAAGTGACAAAAATAGTATCCCCGACCCTTATGAATTCATTCAGTGATGTTATGGGCTTATTACGGAGGCAAAAAATTTTATTTCACATATAGTTACAAAATTGTACTCTGATTTTATTCCAGCCCTACACTTGTGTTATAGTTTTCTTTCCCCCTCTTTCACATTTTTTAGTCCGAACAATCTACGTCCTACCCACCCCCTTCCCCAAAATTACACCAAACAATCTACATCCTATCCCCCCCAAATTACATCCTACCCCCCCCCCAAAAAAAAAATAAAAAAAAAAATTACACAGTCACCTTCATAAGAAAATATTGGTCCCTAAGCTTTAATTGGATGGAATGACCTTATGAAGAAAGATTACGTAAGAAAAATATACATGGGAAACTTATTTTCTGACATAATCTAAATTGTAATTATAAAAGTCAGCCTGGACTATAAGAAGCGGTTGAGACGTCCCAAATCCCGAGAGCTATTTTAAAATCAGTTGTTTAGCAGCAACAATAACACTTACAAGAACAAACAAACAAACTACGGGGACGTTAATAATGTACACAAATGCTAAATTAGGTTAGCTCCCAGATTTTAGATTTTTAGTAAATTTGTTCAAAGTCATTAAGTTTTATTATTTCCTTGATATTTATTTATTTTTGTACGCTTTGATATCCTGCTGTGGTAATGTATAAGCACTTAATTTGTTATTGCCATCATTTTTTTAGTTTACTGACTTTACCTAGAAATGGAAAACCTATCACTATTTTACTTCTTGCATTGTTATATTTAATGGCTTAATAAACAAACAATGGTATTCCTAGGTGATATAATCTAACGATTCATTTTCCAAAGTGACGTGTTCTGGAAGTCGCCAATCATTTTAATATCTTCATGACCGTTCTTCTGGATCCATTGTGTTTTATTGTATTGAAGATTGTGCAAGGTGTCTTTCTCTCGATTCCTCATCAAAACATTAAAACGACATCTTATGACACTGCACCTTGTTGCCTTTTTCCCTTACCTCGTCTCTCTATACACACTATCCTCACATTTTTCAATCTTGTTTTAATATACATCACATCGTAATACTGAATGGAAGAAAATAATGTCAACAGCAACAACACAATTATTATTATTATTATTATTATTATTATTATTATTATTATTATTATTATTATTATTATTATTATTGATATTATTTAAATAGCTGATATTTGGTCTTGTTGTAAATGATTGCCAAGTTCTCTATGATGCTCTTTTCAGTGTTCTTCTCGTGTCGATACTAGCGGGTTATTTTATCTACATGTTTAGATTCAGAGATATCTCGTGTCGATAATAGCGAGTTATTTTATCCACATGTTTAAATTCAGAAATATCTCGTGTCGATAATAGCGGATTATTTTATCTACATGTTTAAGTTCAGAGAAATCTCGTGTCGATAATAGCGGGAAATTTTATCTACATGTTTAAATTCAGAGATATCTCTGTCGATAATAGCGGGAAATTTTATCTACATGTTTAAATTCAGAGATATCTCTGTCGATAATAGCGGGAAATTTTATCGACATGTTTAAGTTCAGAGAAATCTCGTGTCGATAATAGCGGGAAATTTTATCTACATGTTTAAATTCAGAGATATCTCTGTCGATAATAGCGGGTTATTTTATCTACATGTTTAAATTCAGAGATATCGGACTAATTGCTTTATATCTTTCTCGTGGACAATGTGTACAGGTGAAACCAGTGCACTTTTCGTGATATCGTCTGTTGAATATTTCTCAATGTTCTCTTTTAGTATCAAAGGTAAGATTTGAATTATTTTTTTTAAATGTATCATACATATTCGTGAGGTTTTCAGCTCCATCTGATTTCTTATTTTCTTTAGGCTTTTTATTTTTTTTATGACTTTTTTAATGATGTATGTGAAGAGATGGTTTGCTAAGTTAGCTAATGATCACTAATTGATATGAAATTACCGTCTGACAGCAATGATTATTATCATAATTGATATGAAATGTGTTGATTTAACTTAAGTATTGCTGGTTTCACATAAAGGTCAGTGTTGGTTGACCTGAACCATTTATACACTGAGAAAGACACAGCTGTCACTCCATTTTTTTTTTTTTTTGTTTGTTTGTTTTGTTCAGCCTGTTTTTAATTGAAAGCATCTCTATATGTGTGATCTAAGTTTATCGACCAGATAACCCTCTCTTCCAATAATCATGGATATTCGCCTGGCTGCCCAATCCGATAACCCATTTTAGTGTCCAAATGTACCTACATTGCATTTGTTCAGGTATGAATTGGTTGTCGGACAATAGTTTGTTTAACTGAATGTGTATTTAACAGAGGAGAAGAGAACAGATAATAACTTTATTGATTGACGTATGCAAAAAAGCACATACATAATTCATACACAATACATTGTTGCATAAATGAATAAATAATGGCGATAGAAACCTGTGTACACATAAATCCTCTGAGAGAGAGAGAGAGAGAGAGAGAGAGAGAGAGAGAGAGAGAGAGTGAGAGAGAGAGAGAGAGAAGATAATCTAAGTTTGAATGCATTATGCACATATTTACCCAGGTATTATATAGTTGTTAAATCTTCATTATTAAGTAATTGTAGTAGTTTATACACGCTTGATTTCTGCCAATAATAAGGACTAATATATGACTTTTTAAGTGAGGGGTATGGGGGGACAGATTAAAACAAAATGGTATTCATCTTCGACCTCATTATTTACACAAAGTTCGCATTTCCTTTCACACCGTTTGTTTCCTACATGTCTACCAGTCTCGATACTTAATGGGTGTGATGAAACTCTTAATTTACTTAAATCCTTTCTATGGCTGGCATTAGCAATTATTCTAAGATAGGAAGCGGTTTCGAAGATATCTTTTATATCTTTATACATATATGAAGTTTTCGAAGCAACTGCTGAACTCTAGTCAGAATGAAATATGTCTTTTAGTCTTTGGTTAAAAAGCGATAAAAAGGCAGATATTTGGACTGAATGAGGGTAATACCAGACTGAATGAGGGTAATACCAGACTGAATTAGGGTAATACCAGACTGAATTAGAGTAATACCAGACTGAATTAGTGTAATACCAGACTGAATAAGGGTGATACCAGACTGAATTAGGGTAATACCAGACTGAATTAGTGTAATACCAGACTGAATAAGGGTAATACCAAACTGAATTAGGGTAATACCAGACTGAATTAGGGTAATACCAGACTTCTTCAAAGCCTGAGATCAATAGTATCTTTCTCACATTAGACATGTACAACCTCAAATCTTTATATCTGCGAACATTTTCGTCCAATATTCAATACATTTTCAGAACTTAATTAACATTTGCTCTGTCAGTAAAATTACTTGAATTCCCTTATTATATCAAGAATGGAAATCGATGTAATAAAATCTTGTTGATGCAGTATATTCTAGCACTGAAAAATGGATACATGAATAAGTATAAAAAGAACGTAATTATGTAGACTTTTATACCTAAATATTTAATCTCGGATATTTAACATTATGTGATCTGTACTTTGACGATTTTCTTGTATATCAAGAAACCAATTCTTTCTTTTCTGTTTCCTTTTACAATCAAGATTTAAACATTCGATGCAAAAAAATCCAAGTACACAAAAGAAATTAACCGTAAAATTTAAAAAAGCTAAATTATAACTATACATTCTTTGATACAACTAGGAATGTAACTGTAGACGTTTTCCAATGTTTGACATTAAAATAAAGAAAGAAAAATAATCGAGGTCCTACAAGTTGCCTTAGAATTATATATATATTGAACAAGAATCAATTAAAGGACATGTATTTTAATGTTACTGTGTACTTTTTTCCTCTTCTTTTAAAATAAAATAGAAAATTGATGTTATAAATCTAGGCTGATTTTTAAAAAAAAATAATATGCTCAAATTTTGAAATGAATAAATTAAGGAAAGTAAGTGTATTTTAATATAAATAAAGATACACTTATCTAGCTTTGTTTGAAAACTTAAAAATCTATACCAAAATTATGCTACAGATTGACTAAAAAATTATTTTAAAATATATAAAATAATTGATGTATCAAAGAAAGTTATTTCATAAAATAAGCATTGCATATGTGGAGTTTCCGCAGTAGATTATTCATCTATCTTCAATCGAATCCTCTTACATGTATGAATTGGTGGTCGGACAAAAGTTTGTTTCACAGAGTGGATATATAACATGTACAACCTCAAATCTTTATATCTTGGAACTTTTTCTTTCAATTTTCAATAATTTTTTACAACTTACTTGCGTTCAGTCAATAACCATGATATTTGTTTTCAGAGAGAAAAACTCCGAGCAGTCAAATTCTCTTTCAGATAGTTTCCTTTTACTCCAGTGAAGTTTGTTGAAATTAACCTTTGTACACTGAGAAATACACAGCTGTCACTCACCCCTTTGTTTCTGGTTCAGGCAAATTTTTTTTCAATCAATAAACACATCTTTGCTTTCAAAAGATTCTATTTTGAAAAAAATGACATCCCGTCTCTCAGCAGACTATATAACAGCTGTAAGTTTTGACATATAGAGATACATATAATTTGAATTGAAATATGTTTTAATCAATGAGTCTAGTAGACCATATGACGGTGCATCAAAACATATGCAATCAAGTGTCTTTTATCCGGCACAAATGTTTCCCGACAAATGCCGGACAAACAAAACACAGCTTTGATAGCTGCCTCTGAACCTTGTCAACAGGTGAAAGAAAGATGTGAAATCTAAGGAGAGTCCTGATGTGAAATCTAAGTAGGGTCCTGATGTGAAATCTAAGTAGAGTTCCGATGTAAAATCTAAGTAGGGTCCTGATGTGAAATCTAAATAGGGTCCTGATGTGAAATCTAAGTAGAGTCCTGATGTGAAATCTAAGTAGGGTCCTGATGTGAAATCTAAGTAGAGCCCTGATGTGAAATCTAAGTAGGGTCCTGATGTGAAATCTAAGTAGAGTCCTGATGTGAAATCCAAGTAGGGTCCTGATGTGAAATCTAAGTAGAGTCCTGATGTGAAATCCAAGTAGAGTCCTGATGTGAAATCCAAGTAGGGTCCTGATGTGAAATCTAAGTAGAGTCCTGATGTGAAATCTAAGTAGAGTCCTGATGTGAAATCCAAGTAGGGTCCTGATGTGAAATCTAAGTAGGGTCCTGATGTGAAATCTAAGTAGGGTCCTGATGTGAAATCCAAGTAGAGTCCTGATGTGAAATCCAAGTAGGGTCCTGATGTGAAATCTAAGTAGAGTCCTGATGTGAAATCTAAGTAGAGTCCTGATGTGAAATCCAAGTAGGGTCCTGATGTGAAATCTAAGTAGGGTCCTGATGTGAAATCTAAGTAGGGTCCTGATGTGAAATCCAAGTAGAGTCCTGATGTGAAATCCAAGTAGGGTCCTGATGTGAAATCTAAGTAGAGTCCTGATGTGAAATCTAAGTAGAGTCCTGATGTGAAATCCAAGTAGGGTCCTGATGTGAAATCTAAGTAGAGTCCTGATGTAAATTCTAAGTAGGGTCCTGATGTGAAATCTAAGTAGAGTCCTGATTTGAAATCTAAGTAGAGTTCTGATGTAAAATCTAAGTAGAGTCCTGATGTGAAATCTAAGTAGAGTCCTGATGTGAAATCTAAGTAGAGTCCTGATACGAAATCTACGTAGAGTCCAAATGTGAAATCTAAATAGGACTCTGATGTGAAATCTAAGTAGAGTCCTGGTGTGAAATCTAAGTAAGGTCCTGATGTGAAATCTAAGTAGAGTCCTGGTGTGAAATCTAAGTAGATTCCTGATGTGAAATCTAAGTAAGGTCCTGATGTGAAATCTAAGTAGAGTCCTAATACAGTCCAATTGTTTTCATGTTTCATAGGCTGTATATCTGGCAAACTAATATTAGTATCGTCAGCATTTCCTATTTGTGTGAAAAAGGAAATTAAACAGTCGGATTTTACAGCATCAGAAAAGGCATTCAAATTAAAATTATATGCATCGGTAGACACAAGAGGCGGAATCGTTGTGATGTTCCTTTAACACACTGGCGAATAGAATAAGTTTCCAATGGTGTCTCGAGTTTGTTCCAAACTTGTCAATGTTCTTATATTTTCGCATAAACTTTTCTCTAGCCATTTTATTATTATTATTATTATTATTATTATTATTATTATTATTATTAACTTTATTACGCAACTTTTTATATTTTTTCCCCTGTGGTATGGATTGTTACTTTTTATAGCCAACTTCCTGATGCGTTTCCAGCTTGTTCGACGTACTGTACTATCGTACCAACATTTATCCATTGTTTTCACAATTACAGTCGAAAATTGAATACACTCTTTAGCTAATTTGATGGACAGATAGACAGACAAATAAATAGACGGACAGATAGATAGATAGATGGATAAGGTTGTGTATATCTAACTTCGGCAAACAAAATGTTAGTATTTTGTTTTCGAGATCTGGAACCAGTGTATTTAAAATGTCAAAATGTAGTACAGATAAAATATTCTTTCTAGTACTGAAATAATGTTAAATCAGGATTTTCTGATTTCCATAGTCTTTCCAAACTGCGAACTTCTCTTCCTCAAATAAGTATATTTTTTCATATGCATGTATCTCTCTCTCTCTCTCTCTCTCTCTCTCTCTCTCTCTCTCTCTCTCTCTCTCTCTCTCTCTCTCTCTCTCATGAGCCATTTTCCTCAACACCAGTAAATTTAGATCCCTTTATACCACCAATTTCGTTATAACGCAAATCTCGTCTGAAAACGAATGTTGGTGTGAATTATTGTGACAAAGTTTCATATCCAGGGCCAAATCTTAAACTTACTCTTCAGTCTTCAGTTTATGAATGACAGAATAACTGAATTTATGTCCTCACAAGGTCGCTGGTCTGGCAAAATTGCAGGGGAAAAAAAATAATAAAAAATATATAGGTACCAAAACAAAATAAAAAAAAATAATGCATACTTATGGTTTTTAAATAAAAACTATTGTTGAATATATATGGGGGGGGGTGGGGGGTGGGGTGGAGTAGAAAAAATTCAGGAAAATACTGATTACTTAATTAATTATTAATATGTTTATGTGAATGCAATTAATTTCAGTTACCATATTGACTTTTAAGGTTATGTTGATACTGAAATGGGAGTTAACCATGAAAAGTCTCTCAGGGTAGTTTTCCTCATTAGTCGATTCCGCTCCTCCCCATGAAATCTACACAGCCCTGGGGGAAAACTATTGAATAGTCTATGGAAAGATGGTGCTTGGCTAGTTTTTACCCCTTGAAACAAAAAAAACAAAAAATGGTTCTGAGAGTGAGGGAAGGTTGTCTCGGTCGGGGGTCCAACTGAAGGAAACACTGGCACTCAGACATGGGTATTTGTTGTTAAAGTCAATCTTAAATACATAACGGTGCTTCTAATTAAAAGTTCAGACATCACAATAGTGGTTAAAAGGCAATTAAGGTAGAAAGGTGTAAAGTTCATGTTACATTGTTTTAACTGGGCTGTGGCCATGAATATAAGATGTGTAAACATACTGAGATGATATTGAGATAGATTTGACCAAAACGTGTCCAAATATACCTGCTTGCTCCACACCTGAATTGAAACGTCGCTGGAAACCAGGAAAACAACAATTTATATTGCAAAGTAAGATTGCAGATATCATTATAGGTAATTCATGTGAACAGCACGCAGAACACACGATCACTGAATGGCATAAAAAACGTCTACAGTAATTATTAAATTTGAACTACTGCATTGTTCACAATTACACCATGGGGGAAAATACACTAATGCCATATTGCAAACATGATTTTATAGATTTGACAAATACTGTCTGAAGTAGAGCATAAATGAAAATATAGACCAAACAATATTAGAATATAGGTGATTTTTAATATTACAATAGTCTTTTCTACAGCGAGATATCAGGAATATAATTAAGAATAATAAGAGAGAGAGAGAGAGAGAGAGAGAGAGAGAGAGAGAGAGAGAGAGAGAGAGAGAGAGAGAGAGATGATCCATTGAATACATGAGTCAAATCAGGTCACATGAGGGCGTAATGACCGATCCGGGTTAGACGAATGGACGAATGAGTAAGATGGACATGTGTAATTTCAGGTATGCTAATTACAAACAGATCTACGTTATATTTCTCCTTAAACGAGCGAATTCTTTCCACTCTCCTTATCAATCAAACCTAAGTTAACTCGCATTGAATTTGACTCATATATGATCTCAAAGCTGAATACGTCGTGTACCTACCTTCTTGTGGACAGTGCACATGTGTGCTCATCGATATTTTGTTGTATTCTACGAGGACTCGTCGAGATGTATATTCAATATTTCCCAATACGCAGCAGTTGTCATGCGGACTGTTTCGTGCGTGGTGAATATTGCGTGTTCTTTACACATATTGATACAAACCAGAGAATAAATAATTTATTTGGATGTCTAGATGGAGATAAAGAAACGCAGGTATTATCAATAGCTTTTTGTAGATCTTATTATCTCAAAGAGTGCCGCATATAAGGTAACGTAACCAAGACAATATTAGAACCTGGAATTTGGAAGCACTTTATTTCTTTCATTAGTGTGATGCCTTTTTGATTCATTCATGTATCATTCAGTATGGGAAATAATGACGAAAAGAATAAAGAGAACTACAAACAGGTAAATATATGCATACTTTTCTCGATTGTATTTGTTTGTTTGTTTCATTTCGTTGTTTTTAACATTAATTTATATAATGAAATAGTAATACAAAGTATCCCGATCACAATGGACTCCAAGAGGCTGGATAAATATGCCCTTTTAATACTAAAAAGGAAGAGTTAATCATTCGAACTTAACTAGTACTTCGTTTTTATCAGAGAATTCGTTAAATGCAAGTTATTTATAACAGGGTTCAATTTTATTTGTTCCGGACTATATCAATATTTGTTATATTTACACACAATTGCTAATCTCGTCTAAGTAGACAAGCGATCTAAAGCAAATGTTTCTTTTTTAGTACCAAAGTTCAAAAGACGTGAAACGAATCATAAATGATACAAAGTTAGGTGAAAAATGTAATCCCTGCAGGAACCAGGAACAACCATAGGAAGGCAACAATAACTTTTCCTTTGTATGCCCACCACGACAGTGTTACTCGTGTCCGTCCGTTACTTTGTCAGACCTTTTTATGCCCACCACGACAGTGTTACTCGTGTCCGTCCGTTACTCTGTCAGACTTTTTATGCTTATCCACGACAGTGTTACTCGTGTCCGTCCGTTACTCTGTCAGACCTTTGTATGCCCACCACGACAGTGTTACTCGTGTCCGTCCGTTACTCTGTCTGACCTTTGTATGCCCACCACGACAGTGTTACTCGTGTCCGTCCGTTACTCTGTCTGACCTTTGTTAAGTTTTGCGTTTATTAGAAGGGACATTATTATATAATCACATTTCGCTGAGATACAGGTGTCGATATTTATGGATCGCTAACCAATACTAACAGTAGGAAAGATATTAGGCATTTCCGTATCACATATAAAGAGGTAACCTTGATAGACTTTCTGGTCTAATGTCTGTCACGTAACTGACTGACACCGTATCACATATAAAGAGGTAAGCTTGATAGACTTTCTGGTCTAATGTCTGTCACGTAACTGACTGACACCGTATCACATATAAAGAGGTAAGCTTGATAGACTTTCTGGTCTAATGTCTGTCACGTAACTGGCTGACACCGTATCACATATAAAGAGGTAAGCTTGATAGACTTTCTGGTCTAATGTCTGTCACGTAACTGACTGACACCGTATCACATATAAAGAGGTAAGCTTGATAGACTTTCTGGTCTAATGTCTGTCACGTAACTGACTGACACCGTATCACATATAAAGAGGTAAGCTTGATAGACTTTCTGGTCTAATGTCTGTCACGTAACTGACTGACACCGTATCACATATAAAGAGGTAAGCTTGATAGACTTTCTGGTCTAATGTCTGTCACGTAACTGACTGACACCGTATCACATATAAAGAGGTAAGCTTGATAGACTTTCTGGTCTAATGTCTGTCACGTAACTGACTGACACCGTATCACATATAAAGAGGTAAGCTTGATAGACTTTCTGGTCTAATGTCTGTCACGTAACTGACTGACACCGTATCACATATAAAAAGGTAAGCTTGATAGACTTTCTGGTCTAATGTCTGTCACGTAACTGACTGACACCGTATCACATATAAAGAGGTAAGCTTGATAAACTTTCTGGTCTAATGTCTGTCACGTAACTGACTGACACCGTATCACATATAAAGAGGTAAGCTTGATAGACTTTCTGGTCTAATGTCTGTCACGTAACTGACTGACACCGTATCACATATAAAAAGGTAAGCTTGATAGACTTTCTGGTCTAATGTCTGTCACGTAACTGACTGACACCGTATCACATATAAAAAGGTAAGCTTGATAGACTTTCTGGTCTAATGTCTGTCACGTAACTGACTGAAACCGTATCACATATAAAGAGGTAAGCTTGATAGACTTTCTGGTCTAATGTCTGTCACGTAACTGACTGACACCGTATCACATATAAAGAGGTAAGCTTGATAGACTTTCTGGTCTAATGTCTGTCACGTAACTGACTGACACCGTATCACATATAAAAAGGTAAGCTTGATAGACTTTCTGGTCTAATGTCTGTCACGTAACTGACTGACACCGTATCACATATAAAAAGGTAAGCTTGATAGACTTTCTGGTCTAATGTCTGTCACGTAACTGACTGACACCGTATCACATATAAAGAGGTAAGCTTGATAGACTTTCTGGTCTAATGTCTGTCACGTAACTGACTGACACCGTATCACATATAAAGAGGTAAGCTTGATAGACTTTCTGGTCTAATGTCTGTCACGTAACTGACTGACACAGTATCACATATAAAGAGGTAAGCTTGATAGACTTTCTGGTCTAATGTCTGTCACGTAACTGACTGACACCGTATCACATATAAAGAGGTAAGCTTGATAGACTTTCTGGTCTAATGTCTGTCACGTAACTGACTGACACCGTATCACATATAAAGAGGTAAGCTTGATAGACTTTCTGGTCTAATGTCTGTCACGTAACTGACTGACACAGTATCACATATAAAGAGGTAAGCTTGATAGACTTTCTGGTCTAATGTCTGTCACGTAACTGACTGACACCGTATCACATATAAAGAGGTAAGCTTGATAGACTTTCTGGTCTAATGTCTGTCACGTAACTGACTGACACCATGTAACACATGCAAGTTTAAATGGACATAACTTCATCACGTTTCAACTAATTTATATGAATTTGTCAGTATATACTTAATAGCGTGTATACTAGTTCATAGTGGTGTAATTGTCAAATGAGTAGATGTGTTTATCTCTGGTCTTTCGATAGCTCAGTACAGGGATTAGAAACTCCAGAGTAGTGCCAATAACACACGTAACCTTTTGCTGTGGCTGCGCGAGGGTTTTGAGCAAAGTTTTTTAATGGCGCCCCTACCCTTTGCTACAGAGAACAGGTTTTATGTCAGCCCCCCCCCCCACCTCCTAAGTTTGTGAAGAATTGTCCCCATTACAATAAGGTGAAGGTGAAATACGATGAAAAGTTCAGATGCAGAAAAAAAAAAATTTCCGAACTCTGTGGAGAACTGTATGAACAAGTAAGTAAATTCGGACGAATCACAGTCTAAACGATATTCCCAGCAATATTTGATATTATTACCTGTTTTGTTTCCAATCCAGACTGACGTAGTTTTTCAATATTCATAGTAGTGCCAGACAATTTCGAGTACTAATACATGAGATCCAATGCTGACTTCAGTGATTTACAGTTTTCAGAACCATCAAGAGTACAAGCAGCGGCATCTGCATATTGTGAGATAATATATATTTTTTATTTCTTCTAATTAAATAATTGTATTGTTTCTTATCAAATTGGCTAATATCTCCACACTCAGAAGGACAATGTACTGAGAGAGGGAATATCGTTGTTTGCAGCCCCCTCTTTATGTCAAACCAGGATGTCCATTTGCAATGATGCAGAATGTAATATTTTTGCAAAACAGTTTAATCACATTTTTAGAATCTCCAAATTTTAAATTGTCTAATACTTTATCAATGAAAAACCACGCAACAGAATCAATATTTTTTCTTCAAAATGAATGAGCAGAAGTCAAGGTATATTTTTTTAGGAAACATTAGATCATATACGTTACGAATAGTTTCCCCAATATATCTTCCCTTAATGAAACCAGTTTGCTCAGTTTTAATAACGGCAGGAAAAAAAGCAAAACAAAGCTAACATGCTTTAGTCTTTGTGCAATATACGCTGATGCAATGTTGTAAACTACATTAAGTAAAAAAACAAATGGGTTTCCAATTCCTCCAATGCAGTTGTGGTTTATCCACTTTGGGAGACGAGTCATTACAACTTCTGTTTGAGTTGATGATAAATTCCCACCCAGAATTGTATGAAACATTAATTGCTTTAACTTAAAATTGACCATAACAAAATCATCAGTAAACCCATCTGATCAGATCCTAGACTTTTATTTTTTGGCATATTTTTAAGACTTACAGTTGCTTCGGTTAAAGTTATAGGAGCATTCTTAGGTTCTTTCTGTGTACTGTCTGGTTTAGGAATATCCCTATAATTGAGGAAAACTTCAAGATCAACTGGATCCACTTATTGATAGGAATATATCTTTTGATAATATAATTTAGTTTATTCTCAAATTTCTGAATGATTACTGGTATATGTTCCATCTGATTTGGGTAAATTAGGCATTTTTTGACTGATATTATTTATATTTGTTTGAATTAAATCAACATCTTGGTATTCATGTTCTTTTTTTAATCCATTTTGCTCTTCATCGTGCTTTCAAACCTTCTAATTTTTTCTTACGAATTTCCACAAACTGATTTTTTTTACCCCCTAATATTTGTAATTGATTAGTACCACTAAGTTGTTTAAAATGATTAATTTCATTAATAAACAGTCTCTAGTCGACCTTTTTTAATTTTCCTAAAGGAAGAACAAGAGATGGTTTTTATCCTATTTTTTTAGCAGCAGTATTTCAAAAAGAAGTTTTTTTTTGTTGTAAACATATACTAGAAGGTGGAATGTGCTCAAAATTAGATGGTTGCTTAAAACAAATTTAATAACTTTTGTACTAATGAAATGCATCTTTAACAAGACAAATTCTAGTTGAATTCAAAAATATGTACTAATTAATTGTTCGATTTCCAACATTTTCTTTGGTCTTTTTCAGTTTTTATAAAGGTATGAGTCATCTTTACAAAGGTGTGATCTGTTCTATAGCCGGAGTCTGTGATGGTGTCCTTTGCCATTGTAAAAGGATTTTCTGAAATGAAAAATAAATATAGCCTGGCATGCTTAACTGGATTGCATTTTCTCCAGGTATATATTTTTGTATCAGATATTTCCCTTGGGTCAAATGTCAATAAAAATGTGGTCTATACACACATCAAGAATGACCTCTCTTGCCCTAGGGTTGTTTAACATAGTATGTTATATACATCAAATTCTTGATCCTTGACTCAGATAAAATCAAGCCAAAAATTGATAAATCATTACTAAAGTGTGTTATATCATTCTTAGTTTCTAGGTAGAACTTTGTTTTATCCCGATTTGGACCATATATATTAATGAGAATATATCTATAATTGTGTCTTAATATATCTAAAATTATTTTATTACCAGTATGATGAATTGAAAGTTATTATTCAATGTAATATCTCCTCTTGGGTCAGATGAAAAGGAATTTAAAACACATTCATAACCTTACTTTGATCTTCTGTTGTTCTCCCATTTGTGAATAAAGTGGGTATCTTGAAATAGATAAATGTAATATTTATTTTGCTTGAAATAAGTGAAAAAATCCGTCCTTTAGCTGGATCCCCTAACCCCTGACACTTTATAGTAAACACTTTGTATGTGTCATCCATATAACATTAGAAGCACACTTTGCTGCATAAAAGGAAGGGATAGACCGTCTATGTGCAGAAATATCCATCTAGGAGATAGGATCTAACATTCTGTATATTCGGCTTATATCACATTTCTTATTTCCAAACATATGAAATACAGGCAGTAGAATAGAACAAAGATTGGAAGAATAGATAGCAGGTACGGTTCAATGAAAACGCTAATTTGACAAAAGCTGTTGTTAACTAATTGGAGCAACAGCTGCCATCACTTTTGTTTGAATGCCGAAACATCAGGCTTCCCCGTGCATCAGTGATGGTTCGATTAGATGGGAACCGGTTTGAATCAAAATACATCTTTAAACCAATCTATCAGAAAGCTTTAGTTTCGCTAATCCATATACATTTTTACATAAGAAGAGAAGTAATGAGCATGACCTAGAGGTGAAGGACAGTGATATAATCTTTGTTTCGTATCTGCAAGTAAAAATAGTGTGAAAATGATTTATATCCTTTTTTTTTGTTGTTGTATTGTTTTGTTCTTTTTGGCGGTGTGTACGGGGTTGGTGAGGGGGTGTTTTTTAAAAAAGAAATGTACATTCTGAGCAAATTGATTATACAGATGGATTATGATTAACAGATGACCTATTAATGTCAATAATTTATTACCACATATAAGTTATTCTTGTGATTCACTAACTTTGATACTGTTTTCATACTCGTAATCTAACTTTGCTACTGTCTTCATATTCGCAATCATTAAATTTGATACTGTCTTCATTCTCATAATCTAAGTTTGCTACTGTCTTCATACTGGTAATCTAACTTTGCTACTGTCTTCATACTCGTAATCATTAAATGGATACTGTCTTCAAAATTCCTAATCTAACTTTGCTACTGTCTTCATACTCGTAATCATTAAATTTAATAATGTCTTCATACTCGTAATCTACCCTTGCTACTATCTTCATATTCATAATGATTAAATTTTATACTGTCTTCATACTCGTAATCTAACTTTGCTACTGTCTTCATACTCGTAATCTAACTTTGCTACTGTCCCCATACTGGCAATCATTAAATTTGATACTGTCTTCATACTCGTAATCTAACTTTGATACTGTATTCATACCCGTAATCATTAAATTTTAAAATGTCTTCATACTCGTAATCTAAACTTTGCTAATGTCTTCATACTCGCAATCATTAAATTTGATATTGTCTTCACACTCGTAATCTAATTTTGATACTGTCTTCATACTCGCAATCTAAGTTTGATAATGTCTTAATACTCGCAACCATAAATTTTATACTGTCTTCATACTCGTAATCTGACTTTTATACTGTCTTCATACTCGTAATAATTACATTTGATACTGTATTCATACTTGTAATCATTAAATTTGATACTGTCTTCATACTCGTAATCTAACTTTGATACTGTCTTCATACTCGTAATCTAACTTTCATACTGTCTTAATACTCGCAACCATAAATTTTATACTGTCTTCATACTCGTAATCTGACTTTTATACTGTCTTCATACTCGCAATCATTTAATTTGATAATGTCTTCATACTTGTAATCATTAAATTTGATAATATCTTCATACTCGTAATCATTAAATTTGCTACTGTCTTCATACTCGTAATCTAACGTTTACCCCGAAGGCCAGCAACCGTGTGCTGTCTTTATGAAAGTTAAAACACAGCGTGATTCTCCTTTTTCGTATTGTTTCCTCATTTTGGATTGATTTCAACACTTTGGCTTATTTTGAGCCAGTCTCTGGAGTTGGAAAAGGAGAAGTGGGAGTGCGAGGATCAGGGATATCAGTCCCCGTCCCCTTCTCCTTTTGACAAATTGTTTGGTAGATCTGAGGGCCAGGTCGCAAGGGTTTCTTAACTAGCACGTATCTTTCCAACTTATTGACTGATTTTTCACAACAAAATATGTTTTATCCTGCCTCATTCCTAATGTGGCCAAAGTCACTTGTATTTTATTTGTCTTTCTTAAATTTGTCATATACTGCAATATGAATTCACCGTAAACATCAATTTATTCTATGCAGAAAAAATGTAGGTTGGCGCGATTACATCGTCGTGATAGCAATCATGTTATGGGGCAGTAAACGAGCAAGTTTAAATAAAACAATTTGATAAAGAATGTAATGCAACAAACCACCCATAAGAGGTATTCTTGAAATTCAGATATGTGCAGATTTACAATTCTTAAGATTACCCCTGTAGATTTTATTCGCTTCTCCTTATACTTATATACCAGTAACCACGGTACTTAAAAAAGAAACAAAAATAAAATTCCTACACAGAAAGCCTTAAGGACAAGTGTCATTTAAGAATCAATAGCCAGTTTTTTTTAAAATTACTTATCCTTCAGACATTTTATGCAATCTCTCAAACATCAACAGGTCCGCTGGGAAGGTAACTCTCAAAGAAGTGGGAGAGGCAGTGTGCAATTTAGATAGGCTCAGGGTGTAGGCCCATCTTTTATTTAGAGTAATGAACGTGGAATCGAATGTCTCAACCACATCTATAGTTTGGTACGTTATCAAATATTTTGAAAGTCACCTCAAAGACTCGGATTTTATCCTGTCTCTCGTGATGACTTCAGTTGGAACTATATTCAGTTTAAGGTAATACGCGATAAGTCCACATATGACTTGTATAAGAATCCATGTACTATAAACTGACGCGAAAAGTCCACATATGTTTTGTGCAGAAGTCCATACGCAAAAAATTTACATTATGCAGCATATATAATGACGTCATTCATTGTGTTTTGCGACCATAAAGAGACCTGACTCATACAAAATGTTTTGTTATATAAATTTTTCTTTCGATCTTAAGGCGCTGAGGTATCATATATACTGTTTAATTATAAAGACATACTATTTATTATTGTTTATATATAAAAGCACATACTCTTTTTTCAAAATCTTGACAGGCAGTAGTGCACACTGCATCAGTACTTGCGCCAAACGAGCGGCACCATTTTTCAGAACTCTTCAGCGGAGAACAAAAATCTTAATTTATGATTTTGTTTAATGTTTCGGAATGATTCACTGTTCTTCAAATCAAGACCAAACCAATTTTGTTCATATATTAAGCGACATTAATGATACAACTCATTTATGACTTGTCTATAAATAACCGTTGTCTACGCTCCATTATTGAAAATATAAAAATGCTTTTAGAATATTTATTTAATCTGACAACCTACAGCATGAAACTGCGTCCATGTAAATCCCTAATAAATACTTTTTACCTCACGCTGTTTTTGACAAGACTTGTTGATCATTTATTTTTCTTTTCTAAATTTTAGATGAAATTATCGACACAGAAATGGATCTTTGTATTTCTAGTGATCTGTATGGGATTTTTTATTGTTATACAAAGTACGATTCTATCTGAGGAGGCCAGAACACTTTATAAGCTAACAGTTGATTTAAACCAGGATGTGATTTCTTATCTGAAGACTTTTAACTTGTCCAGGTCAAGGTTTAACTCGTCCAAACAAGCTGCAAACTCGTCCGGATCTACTGGAAAGGGAGATAACTCAAGTTTTGTAGGAACTGTGCGTGATGTCTTTATTCGCAGAGATCGAAATATTCACGCGTATGAAGTGGCAGACTGGGAGAAAGATATCACTTGTTCCGATAATGGAAGGAAAACGGTAGCTGAGGATCTTCTTTGCTGGGTATATGCATTTTCTCCTTGTGTACTATCGATTTTTCAAAACAAATATTTTAAAGAGTATATTTTTACAGGATGAAACCGGGCACATGGCAATAACACAAAGTCCACATATCATCTGGGTTTTCCGTCTATCTGCCCATATATATCGAAGAATATGCCCGTACATTAACCTACGTAGTCATACGATCAGCCTTAAAATACCTTTCTCTTCCAATTCTCACGTAATTACCAAATCTTTTATTAGCCTAGGGTGTGCGTCAAAATTTGTACATGTAAATTTTGAACATTTTACAATTTGTAATAATTAGTAATAGGTTAGGGTAGCGGCAAAGAGGTAATCATCTGATTCTTAGATTCTTAATATGTAAGTATAACAGGACAAACAGAGTTGCATCCTGTTCCATCCTATTCCAGAAGCGACCTACTTTCTTGTCGAACTACAAAAACCCATGTTGGAACTCCTCACAAGGGCTGCGGTGTCTTCCATATTTTCACATTATCGGCGTGTGTAAGACGGGAACTTCCGATCTCTTCCTTCGCATGAACCAACATCCTCAGATCTTGGGGAATAAGGGAATTCTGAATAAAGAGACCTGGTTCTGGGCCTGGAGACGCTATAAACATGGTAATGCGCGCGCGCGCGCGCGCGCGTGTGTGTGTGTGTGTGTGTGTGTGTGCGTGCGTGCTATATAATAATTAAACATCCGCATCTCCTGAAATACATAATTAACACATATTGATGTGTGTGCGTGCATTTCGGCACTTGAGCTAGCACCAAATAATATTTTTTGGAACAAGGAGACTATGTTATCGACCTGGAAACATTACAGCCACCGTTTCTAACTATCCTAAATAAGCACGCTCCCTTAAAGGTAAAAAACATAAAAACCAAACTATCAAAACAACCAGATTGGTATACAAGTAAAATTGCTGAGGCGCAACGTAAAGGAGACTATTATCATAAATGTAATGACTTCGCCAATTATCATTTATGGAGGAACAAAGCCAAATCCTTTAATTATAAAAAAGTGAACGCACCTTTTTCGAAGAAGGCATTGCCTCCAACATCTTACAACAGACACATCTGGAATCACACAAGAGAATTCACTTCTACAAAATCAGTACTTGAAAGTCAATGAAAAGTTATAGTTATGGCATTAGTCACACCGTCTATCACGATATTGCAAATCAAATGAACCTCATGTGTATTCATATTTCCAAAACATTAGGTCAACCCAATTTTGCATAGCCTAACGTAACTCAGTTTACTGCCTTCGTGAATGATAATGTACCAGATTATGCTATAGGTAATATACCCCTAATCACATTAACTTATACTATTGATATTATCACTAAAATAGACACTAATAAATCGGCGGGTTTAGATGGAATTCGCCCTAAAATAATCACACAATAAATTCGCTGCTGTCAATCTCTGAATAATTAAAAAATGATATTAACTGCAGTATCACTTTTGAAAATTTCATCACTCATTGAATTTAGCCAAGGTATTCGCAATTCATACGGAAAATGAAATGAATGATCCATCAAACTATCGACCAATATCTGTTCTACTTGTACTTTCAAAAGTTATTGAAAAGCATGAGAGCAAGCATCTTTTCAGATATATAGTAGAGGTACATTGTGCGTTTTAGACAGGATAGCTGAGGATAAGTCAGCCCTTCTATACCCCATGACTTTAGTATTTTTATCTGATTTGTCACACGCTAGTGCATGCGCGGTTGGGTTTACAAAATATAATTTCCAGCGGGTAATCGCTACGATTTGTATTATCAAACTCGCGACGGGAATTATGGCCATCGCGGCAATCACCACAATTTATACTATCAAAGTCGCTACGGGAACTTCGCAACTAGCGCAGTGATGTGTATCGAGGGTTACTAACCAACACCTATTTTTGGTCACTAGCGCGGTTCCGTATCTGTGCTCGAAGTTGCCGGTGGTTTTCCATTTCCGCCAACATGGTCTCGAACTCCGCCATGGTAATTGTTTTATCCTCAATAGCCATCGAGTACAGCTTTGCAACTGTGCTGAGACTACTTTGTGTCGCCGCGAGAAGTTCCGAATAAACACGTATTCGCGAATGCAGTCGTATCAAAATTATTTTGCTAGCACCGCCTACGACACCGGTTACTATCGATATGGCGCCAACAACAATTCCAATTGGTGCACCTATAATAGTCGCCGTCGTTGTGATTCCCGCCACGACAAGGCCAACAGTTGCTGCCGCGGCGATTCCGCAAATAGCATCAACAACAAAACACACGCGTTTGTATTTCACGAGCAACGCGGTTCTCTTAACGATTTCATATCGCAGTTGCAGTTTCGCTTCGATTATTTTTTTCACACTGGTAACATTGATGGTCCATTATAATTCTTCTGTTAATAATACAATTGCGTAGTACAATTGCTCGTCAACCATGCCTTGTTCAGGTGCAACACGTACACGCACTTCTAACCAAATACCCATTTTTACTGGTACAACTGCCATACAATTATAGAAAATATCTTCCTCTGGAATACTTAAATCTCCGCCAATTGTGCGTTCCTGAGGCTGGGCAATACTTTCATATAGAACCATATTGATTACACCTTTGGTTGGTGTCTGAAACGATTGTGCTCCTCTTCGCCCAAGAACTGTTACCCGGACAAGTGCGTCCTTGTTAAATAACAGTTGCGATTGTCCTCTTGTCAGTTGAGTCAATGTCGGTTTATCATATTCTTTGAGGAATGTAACCGGGGTGGATTCAACGGTGAATATTACTACTTCATTGTAGAAACAATCCCTGGATGTTTTCACACCTGGCGGTGCAGTCAGCGATCGGGCATTTTCTTGTGCCAATACAATGGTTCCAAGCTGGCTTCGAGTTGATATTGGTACATCAGGCATGAAATCCCAACGGTCGATTTTTATCTGACCCTTAGCAAAATTATATTTGAGCGTAGACGAGGGTCTGCTAACACTATTTTGAAGCAGATATTCGTCGACAAGTGGAACAAAAATCACCATCGATATTGGCATCACTGGTCAGTCGATCCAACACTCCGTCGGCAAATTCCGCAACCTCAGAATCCATCGCTTATATGTAAGGATAAATCTAATCTTAAAAACAAACGTCAAAGACGGTTAAGTACCCGTCCGGATGAATTCTGAGTCCTTTAAAATGAATTTCATCTCCAGCGACTAATGATATTGCTACTGTACATGTGAACAGATCTGCAACAACAAAAAACCCAAGATGCCCCTTATCATTTATCAATATCATCATTCTACCCCACCAGACTTTAAGTCCGGTTAAGACGAACAAGCATGATCCGGATTCATGCAACTTTAAGATGTGAGGTTTAGGTTTATCAAAACCATTTTCAAGAGAATGGAAAACAAGTCGACCATTTGCTAAGGTTAACTCATCAATTTTGTCCTCTCCTTCTTCGGTTAATATTCCTTGAATTTGGCCCCATGAAGCTACTACGCGTGGTGGCAAAGTCACGTTTGGGATCTGTTTATCCGCGTATTGTTTTGTTGTAGCAACAGCATCGTCAACATAGTTTTTGATAAACGCAACCGACACACCAGCGTCACTGATTTCCTCGTTTTCACAGCCCCTCGCAGCATCAAAACAACACCGTTGATGTCCACGTTGTACGTTTCAAGTTTTCCAGTTTGATCTTGGAAAATCACAAGCTCGCCTGGGTTGATGTCACCCCGGCTTATAAACTCAGGCAAATCCGCTTTTAGAACGATATTTTGAATGTCCACGTTAGACGCTTTAAGTTTCCCAGTTTCTTGGAAAATAACAAGCTCGTCCGGGTCAACGTCAGCAACAACCCGGCTGGTAAATTCGGTCAAATCCGCTTTGGTGGCAAACTTGCTCAAATCCACATCGGCGCTGCGTCGTCGGGCGTTTGAGCGTCCGTAAATGTTAATAGGCATTTTGTATTCTATCAAAGGTACTTTAATGTAAAATCAACAAGGCTCGCGGGGTCGGGTTTGAGGAAGCTTTGCTTCCCGCAAGTGCATGCAACGCTTCAACAACAAGATGACCACTTATTGGCCCGTCCAACCGAGTTTGCAACGGCAACGTTGAATAAAATAGCGGTTGCTGTCCGCATCGGGTTAAATAATCAACAATTTCAAGTAGTGGCGCAAGCCCGTACGAGTCAAAATACAAAAGATGTTGAGGCGTTATCATATATGCAACCCAATGAGTGCCAGGTCCTGTTGTCAAATCCAGGTTAGCAATACCGGTTTCCCTTGTGTGGGAATCATCGATGCAAGTTCATTTCGCAAAAGGACATCTCGGAAATGTTTGACTGATTTTTCCATCGCGAGTAAATTAAAATTGGTTTGTGGCGAGGATTTCTGCGAGTTTTACAGGGTAGTCGAAGACCTCTGTGTAAGGGTATTCTGCGAGTTGTCCAGGGTAATCGAGGACGTTTTCCTTTCTTTTATTTGTTTATTGCTGTTTCCACCGACCGTCTTTTTCAGCGAGATCCCGGATGCAGTTCCGACAGCCCCTAACGCAGCTGCTTTTGCAACCGCGGGAGCTGCAGACGCTAACAACGCTGGAATCGCCGCAAGGAATGGAAATATTCTACCAGTCTTTTGCAGTTGTGCCACCTCGAACTTGAATAACTTTAATATCACCGAGGTGTTCTTTCGTTTGGCCTCATTAGCTGATCGAATTGTGTTTGGGTCAACCACACGTTGACAATTCCAGTTAACTTTTCCAGAGAAAGCCTCAATGTGACCCCACAATCGCTTCGTATTGCACTTTCGATTTTCGCAAGCTGCTTTGGGCTAAGGCCAACCGTAACTTCGTGGTAGGACATAATTTTATATTATGCTATTCAATTGCAGCAACAAAAATTACAGGTTTACCACAGTTGCGTCAATAACACTCATTCGGCCACATGCGCCATCCAACGACAACAACTTATTAGAAAGAATTACAGCAATGCATCTGTAGCCATCAGGGACAGGGGGAACGGCGACGGCATCGCCCACGGGAATCTCAGTGCATGAAAGTGTACATCGACCACAGTCTGTCTGTACAGGTCCAAGTGTTCCAACTAAAAGTAATAAATCGGGTGCTACGTAGCAAAGTCATGCTGGGAAGTCTGTAGATCTGTGTAAACATTTTTATCCCGGCCCATGAACGACCACAGCTTCTGATAGGCACGTGCAATATAATTGTTTGTGAAGTCAAGCAAAATTTCTTCCGCGGGTTGTTGATAACCATTTAAGGGCAAAGAAACTTCAGACACTCCTAGCCGGTTAAATATCATTTTACTAACAGTCTGTCGACCACGTGTCCGAGCCACACTTTTGAAACGCTATAAATACATGTCTTGGTGCACTGATACTTATTTGGGTAGTTATTTTAATGATAATTGTTGAACGTTGCCTTCATTAATATCTGTTGTAAGCGTGTGAAATGAAAATGGTGATGTGCCTCCGGAACTCATAAACGACAACAAATGTGTTTAATTAACCACTGAAGAAATTATCACAGGCATCCTCAATGCTAATTCCAACAACAAAACATTACCATGAACACCATCAGGATGCCAAATTGCATCATCACTGGTGTTTTTTTCGGTATAATGTGACTGTCTTTGCCTCCGAAAATAGCTTTGCGAACATCTCTGCAAAACCCATATATGTGACTGAGAGGAATCACACATGAAAACAACAGTGGGCATCCGTGAAGTTGCCCTCTACACTGTTGAAATCCAAAGTTGTAATTCGCGTTGGTGCCGATAGTTACGAATGCTTCATCTGCATCATCATCAGCAGCAGTTGGTTTTTTAGGTCGCTACGCACATACTGTATATGATCTGCGTTATCAGATCCATCATTATGAAACATGATAGACGGGCCAGCAAATTTTGCATAATCGTCACTGTCTGGCGAGTCCGAGAATTGTTGTGGCAATGCCAACGTTGCTTTAACATCCTTCAATTTCCTTTCCATCGATGAAATAATGTGCGTTGCTAAACAACGCCGTGATACCATTGTTGACAAATCCAACTCGGGAACCGGCGACATATTCAGCATTGTCGTTTTGTATCAGTTTTCCACTGATTTCCAAGAAGGACTCACACGGAAGAAAATACAGAGACGTATCATGCACTAGTAAATCTATTCGACCTTTTTGATCTTTACTTCGATCTACCGTCAATGGCACTTCCATGTCATACGCGGGATCGGATAATTCTCTCAATTTTGTATCTACTTATACATTAATTGGTTCGTCTAATACCTTCTGTGAGACGGTTTTGACACTCACGTCCCGTCCACAACTGTAATCCGCATCCCATTGCCGCATTTGCAATCATTGAATCAGTTAGACGTTCTTGAGCAGTTTCATTTATGATTTTACTGACCGAAGCTGTCATTGTTTCTGTCGATGGAAGTGTAACCGCTTTTGGTGGTGCTCGAGTTACTAAACGTTGTAGTCGATCTCGAATTGACTGAACCGCTCGCAATCCCATATTTTTAAACCGATTCGCAGCAACGTTCTGATGCTTTCAACGACTCGCATTGCAACTTGTTTGGCAATTGGTGCAGAGCGTGAAGACAACGCCCCTAGCACTTTGGGCAATCCTTGGACAACGTCACTAAGTCCATTTCCATAATATACCGCGTAAACGGGTTTTCTTGTATTAACAACATGCACTGGTATCACACGAGCAATTGTCATTATATTAAATGTCATGTCGATCTCTTATGTACAGTTGTGTCGTCAAGGTCTCCCCGCGCAGGTCCAATATGTGCCCATCCTGGTCCACAGGAGTGAAACGCATATGTGTCTACCGAGGATTATAACATGGAAGATACAGGTGCCGCAGGAATAATTGATATTAAATCACCCGGTTCCACAATTGGAGAAAACCCAAACAGTATGTAACCCTGGGAGGCTACACTTGAGGAAGCTCCACTTTCATAACTGCCACTGATGTTGAGGTTAAATTAATTTGAATCGTTGAGGTAATATTGACAATGTCAGGCGCGATATGGTACTCATCGCCGGGAATGTTTTCAGACTAACCTAAAATTGTTCTTATTGATGACCGTGCGATATCAACCGCGTACGGCGCAGATTCGATTGTGATGAAAGAGCTGAGTGTGGGCTCGTTATTATGTATTGAAAGTTTATAGTCTTTGCCGGTCACAAATGTGATTTTCCGTCGAATCTATTCATTGATCGATTCTATGTCGTACGCGCCCGCGAAGAAGTTCAATATTATTCCAGGTGGCGCCACTATATGTCGAGAACACAAACGATTTATTTACACCAAGACCACCAAACGGTCGTGATCGGATATTGGGCCAACTGTAAAAAAAACTCGCAACGACGCCAATGCAATCTCGAGTGTGCGGGATTCCCCTGCGGCCATTGATGTCGAAAAGTTACATCGAATTCTAGTGTTGTTGACGAGAGCGTAATCATCGAGGTAACGCTCTGGGTTGTATTTACAACAACACGCTGAAACACAACATTGATTTCTTGTAAAACAGGAAGTGCTTCAGAACCCATCATCGGTGTGTTGGTCGTATAAATCACTGATGTCTTCAACAAGTTCATGCATTAACAAGCGATACGTCCCCTCATTGATAACTTTTGGCGCGTTTTTGCCCGCACGAACTGACCCCACTAATGTTTTGAACCGATCCACTAGTTCATTTACTTGTTGTTGGTCCACAGACACTAATTTGAACTCTTTGGTTGTCATATAACCTTTGGTTGTCCCACGTTTACGTGCACGACCACCGATACCTTTTCCATGTTTAGGTAATTCTGCAGCTCGGGAAAACTGTACGTATTCGGGTGGTTTTTCCCAGCGCTGTGGGTAATTTTCACGATAAGCCTGCCAGTCTTGCTCGACCTCTTCTTTACCATATTTTAACTGGCTGGAAGAATGAGCAACGCACCAAACCGAATTTGGAAACACGGAACCGTGCTTGAGTGGTTAAGGCGCTGGCTGCGCTGAAAAATCAATGAGCGCAAGGTTTGTCAAATCTTTGGCATATTCGGTTCTTTTCTTTTTCGTGATGCCATGTTAAATGTCAACAAAACACGAACTGCGAATCCAACTCGAGTTCAAACTCGTAATGGTAAATCCGGAATTTCGAAAACTTGTGTTCGATGTGAAGCAAAAAAGTCCACCTTTATTTTTAAAAAAAGTCGTCGGTGGTGATGTCGCTGCCGCGTTAGAGAAACTACCCTGGATACAATGGAGTTTTTCAAATACTCTGGTGAAAAACACATTCCCGGATACAATTACTGTGGGCCTGGAACACAAGCTGGATATACGACTTGATTCTAACAAGAACCCGAAAACCACGTCGATGCTGCATGATACCGACACATAATCGTGCTTACAAAGCATCAAATGGTATCCGTGCGCGTCAACGTGCCGATGTAGATCTCATTCATGACTTGAACGCGCTCAATCCTACACTCGGAGACAGAATCGCTAGATGGATCATCAAAGGAGGCATGAAGGCTAAGATTGTTTTGGGTGGACAAAGTCCACTCGATCCCACCACTCATTGAAGGTGAAATATATTGATATAATAGTTGCTGTAGTTGCTGAACGGACATTATCGAAAATATACTACAGCCCTCGCGAGTATTGGAAAGGTAAAGCCGCTGTTGAAAAGTTGGCAAACGCGGCAGCGGTCAACCATGGTATCGCTAGAGCATGGCTGAGTAAACAAGCGCTGTGGCAAATTTACCTACCCGCGCCAAGAAAGATTTTCCGTGATTGGTTTGAAGTCCAAACACCTAGCAAAGTTCACCAGGCTGAATTTTTGTTTCTTCCGCATGATAGGGTACGTGGGCGTACATACAAATACCCCTTAACCGTTGTATATATCGCTAGCAGATACAAGGAGGCGGAGCCGTTGACGTCTAAAGATTCGGCTGGTATCGCAGATGCACTTTAACGTATTTACACACGTAGACCACTAACATGGCCACGGTTATTGCAAGTCAATCCAGGTAAAAAATTACTCGGAGCCGCTGCTGAATTGTTGACAAAACACCGTGTGCGAGTTCGTGTTGGACATGTTAATATAGATCGTGACCAAGCTATTGTGGAACGATTTAATCGCACACTTGCGGAACGATTATTCATACATCAGTACGCGCAAGAATTGTTAATAAGATCTCTGTCTCGGATCGCAGAGCAATCTCGGATCGTAGAACGATCTCACGAGTGGGTAACACGACTTCATTCAGTCATACAATCATTAAATAATAAAATCACACGTGCGATTGGATTAAAACCCGCTGAAGCGATTCGACAAAAGACGTTATCATTTGGCGGCGCCTTTGGATGAGCAATCGGCAATCGGCAAAGCCTCATAGTAGAGCATTTGGGCGAGAGGAATTGCAAGTCGTTCCCACGAATACGGAACTGCCACCAAGATCTATTTGACGCTAATTTGTCAATCGTAAGTTGATTCACATTCGCACAAAGTCCAAACGCGTCGGAGGTAATTCCATCGGGGAATATCCATCGTTTGGTGTCCGGCGGTGACAAACTCACCTTGGTGAATCATTATACACCCATGCGATGTTCTTTACTCCTGATCATGTTAGCCGCATGTATGTATTTGCGTCACTCGCGAATACATTCCACACACATCTCGTGTGTGAGATCTGTTTTCAAAATAACCCCATCCAATTTTTCCAGCAAAATAAAATATCATCCATCCTGAGCAACCTAATTAAGTACCTAACACATTAACAATAATAAGTAAAACACGGAGGTAATCTTCCAGCCTCCTTGTCGAATGAAGGACTCTCTTTGGCAAGGAAGATTTAGAAATCTAGTACAAAACCTACACGTACCTTTTCAATTGTTTATGAATATTCGTACCACCAAATTTCAGCGGCATATATTAACATAGGTCTGATCATAGCAACAAATAGTTTGCAAGCTTCCGCCGCTGCAAATTTGTCTAACATTAGAATGGGACTGACATATAGTAACATAATAATGGCTTTAGGATTGTCATCATTAGAATGGAATGACAACAAGTGAAATACTGTTGTCTTTAGGATTGTCATCATTAGAATTGAATGACCTGACTGAAATGTTGTTGGCTTTATGATTACTATCATCGGAATATAGAAAAGGTTTGACATATAGTGAAATAGTGTTGGCTTTAGGATTACCATCATTAGAAAGGGTTGACTTATAGTAAAATACCACTGGCTTTAGGATTACCAGCATTAGAATGTAGAAGAGTGAGTGCAGGATTCACTTGTACATAGTTATAAACAACAAATACATTTGAATTTGAAAACAATCTGTTTAACGCCAGAGAGTGACAGAACCAGAGGACATTCAGAAAATATTTCAAACAGTCAAATAGAAAACATAGCTTTGTTATTAGAATGATAAATGATTGAAACAATCTCCCAAATAAGTTGCTGTGCACCATCAATGAATGAGTTTTAAAGTATAGCTGAATTCTCAATGGGAAAAGAAATGTGAAAAAAACAAGCTTGTTCTCCTGACTATTACGAATAAAACAAAAGAAAACTGCAGCATATGCAAACTAGTGGGGGGAAAATGATATCGCCACAGTGGCGATGCCACTTTTATCACCACGGCGGCGACATCAATTTTTTCAATTTAGGAAGGATATCTGTCATTATGTATGTTATTCAGACCTCTATTTCCATATTTAGGCCTATTTCATTCTTCTTCTTCTTCTTCTTCTTCTTCTTCTTCTTCTTCTCTCTCTCTCTCTCTCTCTCTCTCTCTCTCTCTCTCTTTAGCTCTCTCTCTCTCTCTCTCTCTCTCTCTCTCTCTCTCTCTCTCTCTCAGGAAAAACATATCTTAAAATGTGTGGAGACTGTTGACCCTCTAGTATACATTTATGTAATCAATGATAAGGCGCTATCAAGAATGCCTAAGAATGAACCCCAAACAACAATAAACGGGCTTCAAGTATAAACTTTTTATAATTAGTTTTCGACATGAATCATGCCAACATTACGTGACTGAACTTACATAACCTGCTATTCGATATTCTGTGTCATCCGTACAGTATCGTATACCTGTTACACTCAACGACAAACGGTACACAACTTTAAGAAAAACTCTTGATTAAATATAGTAATAAAATTGCGTAAGTGCCGATTTTAACTCTCATCACAATCATAATCATGTCTGAAAACGATGGAGAAATCAGGCATTGATGAATGTTGATTGCACACGAAATTGAGTAACAATCGAAATTTTGGTACAGCGTCTGTTACCTAAATAGATAGCAAGCGTGCCAACACACACAAACTCAAGTTTGAGTGCAGAAATAAACAAAAATAGAAACCAAAATCCTTGCAAGTAAACTCACAATCATTAAAATTTGTTGCGTAATGATGTTACACTCTGAAGTATGTTAGACCGTTCTGTCATGTTTCGACAGTACCCACACCCTTGCAACGTTTACTGCATCAATCCGCGCAAGAAATGTGTTAACAAAAATAAAAGTCTCGTCATTTTCGTATAAAAATATTCATTAATTGGACAAAACACGCAATTTGAAGCATTATATGTACAATCTAAATGTGTAAAAAGTCGCTGTCCTAAAATTATTATAAGTTCTTTTTATCGATGTAGTAGTGCAGCCGTTAATCTCACTGACACAGAATAGAGGAACACATCCGTGCAAATGGAAGGTTTTGCCTTAAAAATATATAATAAAAAATCTAAATTTTTTGAATAGATATAAGGAAATATTTCACTCGTAAAGTGGAAATATTTGGAATTGTCACTCTTGACAATACGATGTTCATACAAGTTCAGGTTTTGATGTTACCAGATATATTAAGTTCGTACCCCCTTTTCAGGAAAAAGAAGTAGATAAATACTTTCATCACTTTGAAAAAATTGATGAAAACTTGAAATGGCCCAGCGAGCATTGGACTTTGTTACTACAAAGTGTACTTATTGGCAAAGCTCGTGAAGTCAACACTTCATTGTTGGTACAACAAAGTACTGATTATGATGTGGTTAAGGAGTACATCTTGAAGGGTTATGATTTGATACCTGAGGCATATCGACAAAGGTTTAGGAATGGTAGAAAAGAAACTGGACAAACTCATGTTGAATTTGCAAGGGAAAAAGAACAACTATTTTGATAGGTGGTGTTCAGCCAAGAAAGTTGATCAAAGTTAAAGTTACGATAACCTCAGACAGCTCGTATTAATTGAAGAGTTCAAGAGTTGCATCCATAGTGATGTTAAAACCTATATTGACGAGCAAAAAGTGGAAACTTTGGAAAATGCTGCTCGCATTGTTGATGATTATTTTGTTACTCACAAAATGTGATTTCTCAATAAGTCTCCCTCTCAGTAGTATTCTGGGAAAGAATCATCTCAGTCTCAAACGAGTACTTCTAAATTTCAAAACAGCACAACTGTTAGAAATCAAACATCTGATAAGACTGACCAGACGTCATTTTTGATTGCTTCAGGTCGGAAAATAAGTAACAGAATAAAGACCGGGCTACTCCAAATGCTCTTATTACAAAGAGGTCAAGGTCACGGTCTTGTATTGAAAGTAATACAATTGTTGGGTCAAACAAACTCCAGTCTGATTCTATTTTGGAGACTTATGAACCATTCATGTCAGAAGGTTCTATATCACTTATTGGTGATTCTGCCAAACCTATCCCTATTAAAATAAGTGACACAGGAACTTCTCAGAGTCTTTTGTTACCAGGTACTTTGACTTTGTCTGAGAAGTCTTCTTCTAGTGAAAGTGTACTTATTCAGGGAGTAGAGTGCGGCTTTGTAAATTTTGATCTCTATTATGTCAATTTGGCATCAGACTTAGTTTCAGGACCTTTGACTGTTGGGGCAGTGACTTCTTTACCTATAGGCGGTATCCATTTATTACTAGGCAATGACCTAGTAGGAGATAAGGTCGTGGTTAATCCACTTGTAAGTGACAAGCCTTGTTTGGATCAAAGAGTTTATCCTATTGAGATTGAATTCCATGATTTGTATCCTGCTTGTGCAGTTACCAGAGCTATGGCAAAAAGAGCTCTTGAGAATGATGTTGATAAGGAAATTATTCCTTTAGCCGACACAATTATTGGTCAGTCTTTTGATGAGGTCACTTTCTCTCTTGATATTGATCAATCAAAATGTATTGATCACAGTTGTCCTCTTTTTACAACTCATTCTCTCTATTCTAATCATGGTGACAGACGACAATCACTTGTTTTCGAACAGGAACATGATCATGAGATCTCCTGTTTGTTTCAGAGGGCTATTAGTAAAACTGAAGCCACACAAGTCCCAGATTGTTACTTTGTAAAAATGGGGGTCCTTATGAGAAAATAGAGACCACATGAGGTACCCGTTGGTGACGAGTGGTCAGTGAGCTATCAAATTGTCGTTCCGATGTCATATCGACACGTAGCTCTTAGTCTAGCCCATGAAACTTGTTTGGCTGGTCATTTAGGAGTCAGTAAGAGTTATCACAAGATCTTAAATCATTTTTATTGACCGAAACTTAAAAGTGATGTTTCTAAATACTGTAGATCTTGTCACACTTGTAAAATGGTAGGAAAACCCAATCAGAAGATATCTAAGGCTCATCTGCAACCTATTCTTGCATTTGACGAACCATTTAGCGGAATAATGGTAGACTGTGTTGGTTCCTTACCTAAGACCAATCCAGGCAACCTATACCTGTTGATCATAATGTGTGCATCTACAAGATTTCCAGAGGCAATTCCTTTGAGAAATATTAAAACTAAAACCATTGTAAAAGCTTTGGTGAAGTTTTTTTTTACATTTGTTGGCTTTCCTCAATCTGTCCAGTCGGATCAAGGGTCAAATTTTATGTCTGGAATTTTCCAACAAGTTATGCATGAATTAGGCATCCAACATTTTAAATCTTCCGCCTATCACCCTGAAAGTCAAGGAGCCTTGGAAAGATTTCATCAAACTTAGAAGAATATGATTCGGTCATACAGCCTTGATACAGGAAAGGATTGGAATGATGGTGTTTATTTGTTGTTGTGTACTGTTAGGAAATCAGTTCAAGAATCATTGGGTTTCAGTCCTTTTGGACTCGTTTTTAGACATACTGTCCGTGGACTATGGAAATTATTAAACTAGAAACTCCTTTCAAATGAAGATCCAAAGATTAATCTTCTTGACTATGTCGCTGATTTCAAATATAAGTTGTCAAAGACTTGTGAAGTAGCAAGAACTAGTCTCCACTCTACTCAGTCAAAAATGAAATTAAGGTATGACAGAAATACACAGGAAAGGAGTTTTCAGCTTTGTGATAGAGTTCTGGCTCTCTTTCCCATACCTCAATATCCTCTTCTGGCTAAATTGTATGGTCCTTATACAGTTGAAAAGAAAGTAAATAACTTAAATTATATCATTACCACTCCTGGGAGGCGGAATCAGAAACAACTTTGTCACTTAAATATGTTAAAGGAGTATTTTGACCGAGATAGCTCAGTGAATTATTCGATCAACTTAGTTGTACCTGTACCACACACTGAGGATCTCAACGATGGAATACAATCTAACTGTAGTGGCTCTGGTTTATCCAAACTTCTGAATTCAGAAATATTAAACGATCTGAACGAGAAATTGCCACATCTACAACAAAAGGAAAGGAGTGAACTAAAACAGCTATTACATGAGTGTGAGCACTTGCTTCTTGATGTTCCTACACGAGCAAATAATATATATCATGACGATTACATTGTAGATTCAACTCCTATGAAAGAGCATTCTTACAGGATGAATCCTTTCAAACAGGAAATTTGAAAAAAGAATTTAATATTTACTGGAGAATGATTCTATAGAACCAAGTAAATGTAACTTGAGTTCACCATGTATTCTTGTTCCTAAGTCAGGTAATAAATTCCGCATGTGTACTGACTATAGAAAAGTCAACAGTGTCATTAAACGGATTCATTTCCAATGCCAAGAATGGATGATTGCATATGAAAATTGGAAATACGAAATATGTCACCAAGTTTTACCTTTTTAAAGGATTCTGGAAAATTCCACTCACAGAAAGAATAAAAGAAATTTCAGTATTTGTAACTCCAGATGGGCTTTATTAATATAAATTGATGCCTTTTGGTATGAAAAATTCTCCGAGAACATTCCAGCGTCTTATGAACATGATAACATCTGGTCTAAATAACTGTAACGCGTACACCGATAAGGTCATCATCTACAGGGACACTTGGGACAATCACTTGGAAACCATTCGGAAATTCTTCGATGGACTCAGTGATGCAAATCTGAATATTAATTTAAGCAAAAGTGAGTTTTGCCATGCTTGTGTCACATTTTAGGACATATTGTGGGACAAGGTCAAGTTACACCTGTAGAAGCTAAGGTCAAGGCTATCTCTGAATTCCCTGTGCTGTTTGTAAAAAGCAACTGATGCGACTTTTTTAGGTATGGCTGGATATTATCGGAAATTTTGTTAAAATGTTTCCATAATTGCCGAAACTTTGACAAATCTGTTGAGTAAGAAATCCAAGTTTCATTGGTCTGACCAGTGTCAGGAATCCTTTGATGAATTAAAGGCTATGCTTAAGAACGCACCAGTTCTTTCTGCTCCAAATTTCAGCCACGTATTTAATTTTCATTAAGGATCAATTAAACATCACAATACAACTGTATGCCAAGTTTCATTACTTTCACCCACGTAGTTTAGGAGGAATAACGATAACAAAAAACTGCTAACTAACGACGGACGGACGCATATTCATCGCAGACGCATCGCATTAGCCTTTCTGATCTTTGACCTGTAGAGATAAAAGCCGTATATTCTTTTTAAAAAAATTTGACTTATGTTTAACCGATCACTTCTTTGGTACAAAGCCATGAATGATGAATGAATATAAGGTTATTACTCGTTTATCCGACAGTTTTGCGGTGATAGGGTGTTTTGATTGAATAGAAGGGAATAAATGAGCAGAGCTCTGAATGTTTGGATTGAATGGGAAGAAATAAATGAGCAAGAACAGGATTGTGACACTGATCACATCGCCAGAGTCATCAGATTTTCTTTTCAAGTGCTTATTCTGCCTGTTGATTCATTATTATTATTATTATTATTATTATTTCAGAAATATTTCACAAAGCTCGACTTAAGCAAGCGATGACCCTGGACAACTTCGTGGATTATTTTGACTCCAAAGCCATCAGAATGTATACTATCAAAACTGACCAATACGAAGACTTCCATCCAATGGTGACAGGTACAATTCGGCCAAAAAGATTATGATGAATATCAATAATGCCCACAGGGTCGTAGCTTGGCTGATAGCCACGTGAAAGTTATGTGTACAAGATTGTTGGATTAGAATCATATATTGGTAGATTTACTGACTTTTCTTGAGGCTTACTGAGCATTTGAACTACAAGAAAGGAAACGATAGTGCAAAAGCTGGATCTTTCGGGATTCAGACTAGCTGTGCTACTGACTCATGTTCGATTTTTTAAACATCTTCCAGACATAAATGTAGATAATTAAACAAACAATATAGACCTCTCTTCTAGGTCTATTAACTGGTTAAATCTGAGAAAGTAAACCTGCATCATTACATTATGTCAGTGTTCTCCGCCTTCATTACGCTGAGTCATTTGTTGAATTGGGATATATTAAGCGGAATGCAATCAGGTCCTTTTTGTTTTAAAGTCGATTCAGCAATATACTAAGACTAATGCTGTCGGGATATTTATGGCGATCATGCAACACATTTCTATTCACGTTACGTTGATACCTGAAAGATCAATAAATTATAGATAACTTTGGTATTTTTAACTCTTCGCTAGAAAAATAAAGCAACAATTACTTTGTCTTGTACTTCGATTGTACACGGTTGAAACACATATACTACGTACCCAGGAAGGCCCAACTGATAGTGTAAGGTGGCTCCCTTTCGTGGAAGAATGCAGAAAAGGCAAACGTCGACCTTGAAAGGAAGACTACTAACCCTTGCATGTGCTGAAAGTGTGCATTAACTGGGTCCTAATAAATTTACTGCTATTACAAAACTATTGCATACGCTGTAAGTGGGCTTCAAATAGGTCGTCATTAATGTGCAGCTTTCACAAAACTATTGCATACGTTGTAAGTGGGTTTCAAATAGGTCGTCATTAATGTACAGCTATCACAAAACTATTGCATACGCTGTAAGTGGGTTTCAAATAGGTCGTCATTAATGTACAGCTATCACAAAACTATTGCATACGCTGTAAGTGGGTTTCAAATAGGTCGTCATTAATGTACAGCTATCACAAAACTATTGCATACGCTTTAAGTGGGCTTCAGATAGTCGTCATTAATGTACAGCTATCACATAACTATTGCATACGCTTTAAGTGGGCTTCAAATTGGTCGTCATTAATGTACAGCTTTCACAAAACTATTGCATACGCTGTAAGTGGGTTTCAAATAGGTCGTCATTAATGTACAGCTATCACATAACTATTGCATACGCTGTAAGTGGGTTTCAAATAGGTCGTCATTAATGTACAGCTATCACATAACTATTGCATACGCTGTAAGTGGGTTTCAAATAGGTCGTCATAAATGTACAGCTATCACATAACTATTGCATACGCTGTAAGTGGGTTTCAAATAGGTCGTCATAAATGTGCTGCTAACACATAACTATTGCATACGCTGTAAGTGGGCTTCAAATAGGTCGTCATTAATGTACAGCTATCACATAACTATTGCATACGCTTTAAGTGGGCTTCAAATAGGTCGTCATAAATGTACAGCTATCACATAACTATTGCATACTCTGTAAGTGGGTTTCAAAAAGGTCGTCATAAATGTACAGCTATCTCATAAGACAGAATAAATCATTGTTATTGTCCCAAAACTAAGGAACTTCTTTTTGTCTTGGTGTCTATAAAAGTTTTAGGGTGAGGCAATTTGTGATTCTT